>LPNX010560448.1:253087-292172 GCA_001517045.1 Pseudotsuga menziesii
TGAATAAAAAAGCGAACTATCTATTAAAATGTCAAGACTTTGTCTTGGAGTAAATAAGAATACAGAAAAGAAAAAAAAGAAAAAAAAAACTAGTATGTTTTCTCACTAGTGACTAGAAACAAATGTCATGGAAAAAGGAAACTACATATGTAAAATGACATGATGTATTTTTCATGAATTTGTAAACATATATAGCAGGATTTGAAATGAATGAAATTCACCATGGAAATGTAAAAAAATTGTAGAAAGAGGCCTGGAAGGAAATGATGCTCCAAAAGGACCTAAGGAAGCTAGAGATAACCACTCATAACATGGACATAAGCACATAAAATAAGGTGAGGTGTTCCTTGAAGAAGGGGGTTAAGGACCCACAAAACAAGGTCACACACCCCAAGATATTTAATGATCCTACATTTATGTTTAACTAGATCTTCCTTAACCATGCCTAGTAATACAACAAAAAAAAGAGATAGAAATAATTCTGAAAGTGTGAGAAAACAAGCCAAACAAATGCATTGCAACATGGCGCAGGAGATTGGGAAAGCCCATAAATTGGGTGCATAGGCATAGTAGGAATCAGACAAAGAAGGCTCTATAATTTGGTATTGGTCAGAAAAATATACTTGATGCAATACATTCTGTACAACATGTTGAAGTTTGAGACATTGATCCATTTATTTCTTCTCTTTTTATCAATGGACTAACTTTATGCTAATTTTTTATTAATTAAAAATAAAGTATAGTTAAGATGAACTTCATTGGTTGCAAGAAATGAAATGGTGCAATCTAAATGTAACTTCCCGATACGGAAGAAAAATTACCAAAAGCGGACCGGCCATCAAACCGACCGACCTCAGGAACCAAAACCATACAAAAACCAGCCCACAAAACTGGTCAACCAAGTTATACATAAAATATTCAAAATTTGAAATATGTGTGTGTGTGTGTGTGTGTGTGTGTGTGTGTGTGTGTGTGCATCCATCAAAATTCAAACCATTATACATACATAAGGAAAGTTTATCGTGTATAAAGCAAGTAATATTGCATATAACCAAAATAGCACCAAGTGCAATCCATATTTGGACCTAAGTACATTAATAAATAGCATATAAAGTTATCCACCTTATTTTAGAGTCCAAGACATCTTTTAGCATGCCATATGCCTAGTGCATTTTATCTGGAACAGAAAATAGTTGTATTTCTCTTTTATCATGGTCAACCCCTATACAAAGCCGATGGCTATTACAATTTTATTGAATGTGCGTGACAAGAGGATGTAGATTGTTATTATTCTTCAAACACAACCTCTTCAAAAGGAAATTTCCAACTCTAGAAATCACTTTGTTTTGCATTGCAAGTTATTTCACTAGATGGATGTCATATGTAGGATGAGGTTGAATTGCAGAGACCCAATCCTCCTCTAACGGTTGTCACACAAATAAAAAAATTCCTTCTGGTGCATAAAATTTCCCCAAAAGAAACCCATTTGGGCTTGTGACCTTAAGCTAATAATGAGCATCATGGATGCAAATATGCTTGGTTTTCTGTAGTAGCTACATCATATCCTAGCCGGTCATCTAGTTCAGCTGCATTATGGAAAAACTTTGTTCTAACCATAAAAAGTTTTGTTTTTTCTAAAAGAGAGCCACATGTTTCAACCCTATCTCCTTCTTGGGAACATCTAGTTCTGTTGAAGCACACCAAGGTGATAACTACCTTTTTCTAAATGATAACCATCCTTTGCTTGATGAGTCCTAGTTATGTAATCTAGTTGTGTACTAAATTGATGGATTCTGATCAGTGTATACTAATGGGTGTATGATAGTTGATTAGTTGATTGACATACTAGAAGGGATAGGTGTATGGTAAGTAATTCATAAAGGGTGGTCCTTGGTGGACATTACATGATTATTATATGACTGAAATAGGTTAATATATTATGGATTAATGATCAGTTATGCATGGGGATTTCTATATGAATAATTTTAGCTAATAATTAAGGGATTTTTGAATGAGTTCTGAGAAGAAATATGCTTTGAAATAAGATGAAAATTTATATGTTGTTATGGCCCTTGTTAATTCTCGGTTACATGGGGATTGTTGTATGTAACTTCTCTTGCATATTATAGTAAAAGAAAAGTATCTTAGGTGATCTGTGAAAATAGTTCCCTTGTGATCTCTAGTAGAAGGTATCTGGTGGAAGTACTAAAGGGGTACTAGTGATAACAGGTGGTATTTATTCTATCGCTATTGAAAAGTAAGTACTAACCATGTAACTAATTAAGCATGACTCAGGTAGCTTTCTTGAAAATGAACTTCATATATATTTATCTAATACCTTGTTGAAATGCAACTTGTGGGAACAATGGGGAATGGGAGGGAATATTTCTAATCCCACCACTAGTATATTTAGTGATCCAGGAGCCACATGAGTTGTAGGACCCCAAAGATGATGGATCTCTTCCAACACACCAAGGTAAAGCATGCAAAACACTGGTTAGATCAACCACCCACTAGGGAAAAATGAAAGGTAACTGATCTTATTTGATGAATGTCAAGAGAAAATACAAAACCATAAGGCATAATTTGAATTTTTTACCTCTAATTATTGTGTTGATTGGGTATCCTCATTGAGTACTGAGAGTACTGTTAACACTCGATGATTTTTGCTTGGACATCCAAGAGAAAACCAGAAAGATGCTTGCAAGAAAAATACTTATAAAAAAGGTATATGCACTGTAAGTAAGTCCGTTCCTGTAAAGTAATAAGTTTAGCTATCAGTGAATAGGACAAATAGGAATATTGGAACCTTGCAGATCATGAAAGATAATGATGATTCATGTATATTATGTTGATTTTAACCTTGGTCGACATGCATATGAATGTTTAAATGATGATGGGCATGGATTGGTTAAAAAGGAGAGTATCCTTGGGACCTTGTTAAAAGTATCTTTCTAAGGAAACTCTGGAATGTATATAATACCTTGTTGTTGGGTTTTGGATCAGCAATTGATCACTACAATGATCGATGATAAAAAAATCCTAAGTATGTGCCTATGTGGGAGGATAAGATCATGGTAGAACCAGCTCTACAGCCAAGGAAAGATTCTACAAGCTAAATCTGAAAGTGTTAGACTTGCAAGATTCCCAAAAGGGAGTGCTTCCATATAAACTACAGAGGACCAGAGCTGTTATTATGTAGCTTCCTTCCCAAAGAAGCCATGAAATTAGACCGACCATTATAAAGGGAGTTCCCACTATGATAAGTCAACTCCTCTGTTGCCAATATATCTGTATTTTATGAATTCCATGTACAAAAAAATTTCAATAGTAATGTTGGGAATGCAAGAGAGTTCATAGGTTAGATTCCTATGCAGTGGTAGGCATATTAAAAGATATGGTATAGTGCGGATGAAGTCTTTTTGCATGCATATAATTTTGCATAGTGGAAACTTTTAGTGGAGTTTTACGTATGCACTAAACCACCACTGATAATTATTGTTGTCTCAGATTATATGGTCAATGGAAATAATTGCAGGACCAAGGGCATAGAAGCATGGTTGGAGATATTGGTGACCCTGTGTAGGTGACCAATAAGCCTTGTGGAGAAAGGATAGGAAAACAAATCTATGATCAATAGGTTGGTGTTAGGGTTGTGTAACCTTTTGTAAGAGACCAATCAATGAGGTAATGTAACACCCTGGTTTTGACCCCATGGTATTAAATTGCATATGATGTAAATATTGTATTAAATCATGGTGTGGAGCTCAAGGAAAATGCCCCACAATGGGTTTAGTGTTTTATGTTTCAAAAATTAAAATCGATGCCGATGGTTTATGTGCTAGCCAAGAAAGATGTGTTTTGAGACATCATGTAAAATGAAAATTAGTAAAAATACCACAACTAGCTATGCGCCACAAGGAATATGGAGGGGGAATTATTCAAACCTTGAGCCTATGGGGAAAAGACAAATGTCTAAGGGAAAACCCATAAAGTGGTCAACTACCCTTTTTTTCCTTTTGTGCCCAGTAATCTAGAAGTGGTTGAGGAAGTTATCTCCTTGGGATGTGAAAGGCATGGAGGTCAAATTCAAATTAAAGTGATATTTACAATTGCTGTTAATATTTTTATTAACATATTGATGACAGGTTTAAGTTTTGAGATACTTTAATGTTTAAATCATCATTGGTCAATTGTTATTGATTAGTATTGGTTTAAATGAATTAAACAATTTATCTTTTTCACATTTTTGTCAAACTGATGAAAAGCGTAATATTCTTTCACCTTGAAGTTTGACCTATGTTTCTAGAAAGCACTTCTTTTACAGCAGATTTAACTTAATTTAGATTTCTTTTACAGCAAACTAACTCATAGATTTAGTCAAATTCTTGATCTTCCTTTAGAGGGAGACCACCCTTTGGATCAAACACTCCCAAAAGCCACCCAAGGCTATTGAAATATCCATAGGAGATCACTATCCCAAACACCTTGAGGATAGAACAATACCTGCATGGGATTGTTTGAAGCCTTTAGCTGGGTTTTCTCCGTGTGTTGCAAGCCTTACACACCCTAATCAACCACATACACAAATGAGGCTTCAACATTCCTGTAAAAATTCGTAACTAAATTAAATAACATAATTTATTTTCTTTGCAGTGACTACTTGGTATGCCCATGGGTCTATTAGTATTGAAAATAGGCTTTACCTATGCACAACATTATTTAACTTGCGGAAATATAACGTACACCAACTATACCACCACTATTTGGTCTTAAGCTATTCTTATGTTCTATAATTTACTTTCGGTCATTATTATTACTGTATTTTACTTAAGATGTCATGGATCTGATTATAAACTATTCTCATGTTTATACATTGTTATGTATGTGTTAGTTACTTGGTTATATACTGCATTCATTTATGCATATGTTTACTTTTTATTTACAAAGTTCTAACTTAACTATGTTCTTGGAAACAAAGTGGGCGGAGTGGCAACACTAGTTCTCCCATGACAGTCTGAGAGGTAAAGTGTTTACTTGTCTACCAAGCTTAGTTCTGTTGAACTAAGGCACCTCTTGACTTGTTTACATGTAGGTGTACCTAGCGACGATAAAATGGTTTTGTAAAACTGAAGTTTGTTCATTAAAGCACCTACTGTTTATTATGAGGTATTTTCTGATGAATTATTCTTATTCCATCCTATTTGTATTTCATGATTATTTTATTACAAGTATTAGCATATCTTTTATTTTTATTGGGAGGTTATAATCTTGGTTAAATATCAAACCTTCATTTAATACATAACAAATACTACCATGTCATATTTCATATGCCATGGTTCTAAGCTTAATGATTAGGAAAATGCGAAAGCAATGGTTTAAGGATTAACCTATGGTTATACGATACATACGATACTTGTGCATTGGGGATTAACTTTGGGTTAGTGTATATATTGGATGGACTAAACATTATACTATACCTTGTATTAAGCATCGTGGTGGCGAGTTATAACATATGGTTGGAAATTTATATGATGGGTTTTAAGACTTGCATTGAAATGTAGATCAACGATAATGAAACTATTGTAAACTATGGGGATGTGGGTTTTGGGTTGATAATGGACACTAGGCTGATGCCATTAATGCCTCTCGAGGTTTGGTCCAGCCCAAGCTTAGGGCTTGTCTCCATGAAGGACTTGGTCATTTTTCTTGGCTCGTTGATCGTTTGGTCTTGGCTATGCACAGTGGATGGAGGCGACTCCCTGGTTAACAAAGGTATGCTTCGTTGGTTTCATGATAACGTTTGATGTTTGTTTCATGCCTCATCAATTTCATACTTCTCATCCCTCATCGTTTTGGTGTTTGTGGGTGACAGGGTTGGCGAGGAGTGGGATGGATCAGAGCTTCGCTGTCAGTTGAAGGATGATGCCATAAGGTGCATGGTAAGCCTTTTAGACAAGCCTATGCTTGTCACCTCTCAGCCTTATGGGTAGGACTGGGTTATATCATGTTGTTGGTTGGGGTTTTACTGTGGGATTTCAATTCACCTTTGGGCCTGCGTTTCCAAGGTTTGGGTTTGTAAAACAGTGGTGTTGTTAGCAGGGAATGGGGAACCTTGGGACTTTTAATAGAATCTGTGTTTTTTTTATGTAAAATGTGTTTTGGTTTGGGGATTTAAGCATGGGAAACACCATTGCTTGCAATGGTGCCATAGCCCTTCGCACAACTGTGTAAAATTTGGTTGAAGACTTTAATGGTTACTGTATGAATAAATCTATCCTGTTTTTTTGATATTGCGTTGTTATTTTTAAATCTTGGTTTATGTGGCATTCGCCATTTTGGATGGTCTGTGTATAAATTCTTATATTTATTTCTTAGCTGTAATACTTGACAGCGTATGGGTTGAGGCCATGCCGTGTATGGCATGAGCACTCCCCATGGTTGGTGCGATAGCTTGGATGGTTGCAATTATTTACTGTTTTGTTTATTAGTATGTAATGTGGAATGTGAAAGAGCCATGGGTGTAAACTCGCGATGGCTATCATTGATGTAGGTTTACTTGTTGATAGGCATATGATATCTTAGGGTTTACTTTTAAGGGACAGTGTATTTAGTTAATTTGGTGGAGGCCGCGCTTACATTGTGAGTGCGGAAACGAGGTTTCACGACCTTGATGTAGCATGTTTAACTTGTTAATGTAGCCTACATACACTCTGCGTATAGCATCGACTTGATAATTGTAGAAGGACTCTACAGGATTTGAATCCTGGTCGTTGTTGATTTAATAAGTATGTAAGTAAAATGGGCAGTTGTGAATTGGGGCTTTAGATGCCCACGGGATTCGATTCCCGCCATCTCTTGTAATTACTACGGACTATTTAAAGATTATGATGAGGTTTATATAAAAGAAAGGATTCATGTATATAAATGTAATTACATGGTTTTAATTGTTATATGGAATGAATGCATGGTTAATTAAATGATTACTATGTATACATGTTTAAGGTGGATTCTATTATGGCCTACAATTTGGGTTTGGATAACCATAGGGGTCGATACTATGACCTTTGTGCAACTTAACGGTTTTAATTTAATTATTGAAATGTTACTTGGTTACTTGTTGTGTGATGGTTGTGAGTAATATTAGATGGAGATTAAATTATTTATGCATGCAATTCTGATAATGTTTATTTAATGGAAAATGGTTTGTTACTTAATGCATATTGAATTAAATAGACCTATAAAGGTCTTCGCTGGTTTGTACCTTGGATTTAGTATAGAATGTTTATAAATTGTTCCTTAGATATAATTATTATTGGGTAGATTATATTTGTATTCTATTCCAGAAGGGTTAATGCATATTTATCAATATTGTTCTGGTTAGTTTACTTGTAAATTTTAAATAGGTAATACAGACCTAGGTTTTAAATGAAACCCTAGATCTGAGCTAGTATTTATTTAACATGGCTCTACTCAGTAGAGTAAAATAGGCTACAAAGAAGCTATATAGTAGACTTGAAATAAAACCCAGCTTGCAATAAAACATAGTTTAAACAATAAGATACTACATAAGTAAAATTAAATGAATAAACTATGTTAAATTAAGCATATGAAATAAATTGCAACCTAGGGTTATACTTTAAAAATGTAAACCCTCGAATATTTAAACAGAGAAGCAAATACATGGGGTTAGGAGATATAATATGAACCTTTATCTATTACAACCAACATTTTATGCTAGGAGATGAAGCAGACAAACTAGGATTTCATTCTTGTAATTTGTTAAGATCTTTTAATGGTTGAACCTGCACACTTAAATAACCAGCATTAACAATTCATAGGAAAATGTGACCTCTGTATTAGATGACCAAATCACTTGGGAACTATGACGTTCCACCCAACCATGACCCGGAACCATTTATTGTTTCAATCCGGATCCCCTCGAACTGGATTCCAACATGCAAGTAGCTTAGAGCTCTTAAGGTAGGGTTTCCTAACTGGTATATCAGTACTGGATCAGTTCTCCTTTTCCTTGCATGAAATTGTTCTCCAAGAATTCACTTGAGAATAAAATAGGCAGAATAATGACTCCCAAAAGATAAATCAAAACCCCGATCCTTTCCTTGGCTTGAGTCTTTATAGACAAAATTTTTAGTCAAAGGGACACTTAAATCAATAAACCTTGATTTAACCCTCTTTTAATTAATTTGGCTAATTTTTAATACTTTAACTTAGGAACTTTCAACTAGTTCCTAAATAGAACTTTGCAGGTATTGTACTATTTATTATATTTTAATAGTAATAAATAATGGATGGAGCTTTTCTTTCTTTCTTTCATCATTAATATTATTACTATATTTGTTCTTTATACGTACCATGTATAAAATATATAATAATATAACATTTGTTAACTTTGGTATTTGGGCATCATATACCATGATCCCTAGACTTAATGGCACTTCTTCATTAAGGTCAATAGGTAGATGGTTAGGTCTATGAGGCTAGGAAACTCTAAACATCTTTGCATGTTTGATTCCCTCATATAACATGGTAGTTCTTCAGTACCTGATGAGAATACAAAAATTCAAAATTTCATTTAATCACTTAAAAAATAAGTATGATGAGATCGATATTTTTTCTCGAGTCCTTTTCACTCAGGAATTATTAGTTCTTTTCAATAACCCCTAGCGCTTACCAGAGCTCATACTCAACGCTATAAACAAGAAGTTACAAACTTATTGCAATTTCAGAGCTCTTCGCTCAACACTAATGCTAGGATGTACTTGTATGATACATCTAGGGATACAATGGCCAAGGATCTGATGCTCTAGAGCTTATTCTCAACATCAACATGGAAGGCTCTAAGGCTTATGCCCAACACTTCCAATTATATTTTCATGTGTTCCAGAGCTTCTCGCTCAACACAAAGGTAAGTAATCATGTGCTCCAGAGCTTCTTGCCCAACACAAATCATCAATCAATAATTGGCTTACACCCAATATATTAAACAAATCATCATGTTGATATGGAGTGGGGTCTTTGACCCAATATATCAAAATAAAACATCAAGATAACATCATAATCAATAGGCTCATGCCTATAAGTGCTAAGTCCAAAATTCGGGAGATTACAAATGCAAATAAATCAATAATCATATTCTGGTTGTTATACTACCAACTTCCAAATATATGTAAGACTTTATGTTAAATAAATTGCAAAATGAATAAAAAAGTGAACTATCTATTAAAATTTCAAGACTTTGTCTTGGAGTAAATAAGAATACAAGAAAAAAAAAAACTAGTATGTTTTCTCACTAGTGACTAGAAACAAATGTCATGGAAAAAGGAAACTGCATATGTAAAATGACATGATGTATTTTTGATGAATTTGTAAACATATATAGCAGTATTTGAAATGAATGAAATTCACCTTGGAAATGTAAAAAAATTGTAGAAAGAGGCCTGGAGGGAAATGATGCTCCAAAAGGACCTAAGGAAGCTAGAGATAACCACTCATAACATGGATATAAGCACATAAAATAAGGTGAGGTGTTCCTTGAAGAAGGGGGTTAAGGACCCACAAAACAAGGTCACACACCCCAAGAGATTTGATGATCCTACATTTATGTTTAAGTAGATCTTCCTTAACCATTCCTAGTAATACAACAACAAAAATAGAGATATATAAATAATTCCAAAAGTGTGAGAAAACAAGCCAAACAAATGCATTGCAACATGACATAGGAGATTGGGAAAGCCCATAAATTGGGTGCATAGGCATAGTAGGAAACATAAAAAGAAGGCTCTATAATTTGGTATTGGTCAGAAAAATATATTTGATGTAATACATTATGTACAACATGTTGAAGGTTGAGACATTGATCCATTTATTTCTTCTCTTTCTATCAATGGACTAACTTTATGCTAATTTTTTATTAGTTAAAAATCAAGTATAGTTAAGATGAAATTCATTGGTTGCAAGCAATGAAATGATGCAAACTCAATGTAACTTCTCGATATGGAAGAAAAATTACCAGAACGAGACCGATCATCGAACCGACCAACATCAGGAACCAAAATTATACAAAAACCAGACCACAAAACTGGTCAACCTGGTTATACATAAAATATTCAAAATTTGAAATGTGTGTGTGTGCATCCATCAAAATTCAAACCATTATACACACATAAGGAAATTTTATTGTGTATAAAGCAAGTAATATTGCATATAACCAAAATAGCACCAAGTGCAATCCATATTTGAACCTAAGTACATTAATAAATAGGCCATAAAGTTATCCACCATATTTCAGAGTCCAAGACATCTTTTAGCATGCCATATTCCTAGTGCATTTTATCTGGAACATAAAATAGTTGTATTTCTCTTTTATAATGGTCAACCCCTATACAAAGCTGATGGTTGTTGCAATTTTATTGAATGTGAGTGACAAGAGGATGTATATTGTTATTATTCTTCCAACACAACCTCTTCAAAATTAAATTTTCAACTCTAGAAATCACTTTATTTTGCATTGCAAGTTATTTCATTAGATGGATGTCATATGAAGGATGAGGTTGAATTGCAGAGACCCAATCCTCCTCTACTGCTGTCACACAAATCAAAAAATTCCTTCTGGTGCATAAAATTTCCCCAAAAGAAACCCATTTGGGCTTGTGACCTAAAGCTAAAAATGAGCATTATGGATGCAAATATGCTTGGTTTTCTGTAGTAGCTACATCATATCCTAGCCATTCATCTAGTTCAGTTGCATTATGAAGGAACTTTGTTCTAACCATAAAAAGTTTTGTTTTTTTAAAAGAGAGCCACATGTTTCAACGCTGTCTCCTTCTTGGGAACATCTAGTTCTGTTGAAGCACACCAAGGTGATAACTACCTTTTTCTAAATGATAACCATCCTTTGCTTGATGAGTCCTAGTTATGTAATCTGGTTGTGTACTAAATTGATGGATTTTGATCAGTGTATACTAATGGGTGTATGATGGTTGATTAGTTGATTGACATACTAGAAGGGATCATTGTATGGTAAGTAATTCATAAGGGGTGGGCCTTGGTGGACATTACATGATTATTATAGGACTGAAATAGGTTAATATATTATGGATTAATGATCAATTATGCATGGGGATTTCTTTATGAATAATTTTAGTTGATAATTAAGGGATTTTTGAATTAGTTCTGAGAAGAAATATGATTTGAAATAAGATGAAAATTTATATGTTGTTATGTCCCTTGTGATCTCCAGTAGAAGGTATCTGGTGGAAGTACTGAAGGGGTACTAGTGATAACTGGTGGTATTTCTTATATCGCTATCGAAAAGTAAGTACTAACCATGTAACTGATTAAGCATGACTCAGGTAGCTTTCTTGAAAATGAACTTTGTATATATTTATCTAATACCTTGTTGAAATGCAACTTGTGGGAACAATGGGGAATGGGAGGGAATATTTTTAATCCCGCCACAGGTATATTTAGTGATCCAGAATCCACATGAGTTATAGCACCCCAGAGATGATGGATCTCTTCCAACACACCAAGGTAAAGCATACGAAACACTTGTTAGATCAACCACCCACTAGGGAAAAACAAAAGGTAACTGATATTATTTGATGAATGCCAAGAGAAAATACAAAACCATAAGGCATAATTTGAATATTTTACCTCTAATTATCATGTTGATTGGGTATCCTCATTTAGTAATGAGAGTACTGTTAACACTCGATGGGTTTTGGTTGGACATCCAAGAGAAAACTAGAAAGGTGCTTGTAAGAAAAATACTTATAAAAAAGGTATATGCACTGTAAGTAAGTCCGTTCATGTAAAGTATTAAGTTTAGATATCAATGAATATGACAAACAAGAATATTGGAACCTTGTAGATCATGAAAGCTAATGATGATTCATTTATATTATGTTGATATTAACCTTGGTTGACATGTAGATGAATGTGTAAATGATGATGGGAATGGATTGGTTAAAAGGGAGAGTATCCCTGGGACCCTGTTAAAAGTATCTTTCTAAGGAAACTCTAGAATGTATATAATACCTTGTTGTTGGGTTTTGGATTAGCAATTGATCACTACAATGATCGATGATAAAAAAATCCTAAGTATGTGCCTATGTGGGAAGATAAGATCATGGTAGAACTAGCTCTACAACCAAGGAAATATTAGGCAAGCTAAATCCGAAAGCGTTAGACTTGCAAGATGCCCAGAAGGGAGTGCATAAAAAATTCCTTCTGGTGCATAAAAGTTCCCTAAAAGAAACCCATTTGGGCTTGTGACCTAAAGCTAAAAATGAGCATTATGGATGCAAATATGCTTGGTTTTCTATAGTATCTACATCATATCCTAGCCGGTCATATCCAGTAAGCATGGCCATGTTTTCAACCATACATGACAAAATATTTTTTCTCAAAGCTACACCACATGTGCTTGAACCAAATGGAGACAAACTCCAGGAAGTCAGGACACGTATGCAAAACTCATGCTTGAGACACAATTCCATTTCTATTATAGCTTCTTTACGGCTCACCATGGATTTGGCATTGATGTTATTTTTCCAACACCATTTGTTCCTACTGAATTTTTATTTATCCTCCCACTACTAGTAAACTGAAAGAAGAATGAAAAGGTCGCCATCTGGATGATAGAAACGAAGTTTTAAACAATCAGATTTTGATTTTTCTACCTCTGTACCAAACCTACAAAATATACTTCTTACATTTTCCATCAAAGATGCAAGTACAAGGCTTGCCCTACCCAATTGTTGAGAAAATATGTCTAGAATAATCTTCCCTAATATAGGTTCTGCACCCAGCTACACTTATTTCCTCATGGTTTGGGGATTGAACAAAATCAAAGGATTCGAGGTTCTGGGTACCCAAAGCAAGAAGTTTTAGAAGGGAAATGCCAAGATGAACTCATAGGATCTTTGTATCTCTATGGGCTGCCATAGAATTAAACTCTTATTCTATGTAAATACAGTATCATATCCCCATTTGGGTGCGACCTGCATGACCAGATCGTTGAGTAGCTGCACTTTGGCTTCTTTGGCCCACCCTTAGCACATTAAACCTACTCTCTTTTTCCATGCCATATTCCACAACAAATATGACACCAGGAATGGTTAGATATGTCTCTACCACATTTGTCACAAAATAACTTTCCTTAAACCTACAGGCGCATCTTCAAATACATTCGTTTGTTCTTCCATTGAAATATTTCCATGCAAAGAAAGTGTCAATGTTGAAGGTTTCTGAAATTTTTCTCGATCCCACTCTACTTCTGCTTGGGAAGTTAAAAATGCAAGAATGGCTCCCTGTTCTTCTCTGGCATGAATCTCAACAACAACCATTATCACTTGAGTGACATGTGAAGGAACACGTAATTGGGCATGGTTCAAGATAGATTTTTGTGAAGATTATGAATCATCCCTTGCAATGTACTTAGTATCAACAGGAAAATTTCTTCCAGTTACATCGTGCTGCAACCACCAAAATAATCTGATAATTAATGTGCATTTGTTGTTGTAGACATTATGATAAGCCTCAATTACAATCTCTAGAACAAGCATCGTTTAAGCAATGCTAAAAGAAGGTATGTTCTTAAGCTCCGCTCATGTTCTTCATCTCCAATGATGCAGTTGATATATGCTAACACTTAATCTGACATACATAATTGAAGGAGTACATGGTCATTCATATAGTTAAAATTCACTAATGAATGGTCTCTGAGAGTGTATGTAGTGAAACAATTAACAAATTGTATGCCTCCATAGCATCCTTTTCATTCTCCCACAACTCTTTGTTGTACAAACATTGCAGCACCTTTCATGGGTTGTGTGCATACCAAGGAACCTTTGATGGAAAATCCCGAGTCTACAAGATATTACACCAAATGAGTACTCTTTCCAGAACCTATCTCTCTAATCAGTACCATTACCTGCATTTTTTTGTTTAAAAGAGTCAATCAGATTCAGTAACTCGGTCTTTACTAGAGAGTAGATTGGGGTAGGACATAAAACTGTGTTGTAATATGCTTGTTGACAGGTAATATTTTGCCAAGGTATACATGAAAAAATCACTTTTCCTTGGAGACAAGACAATTCCCTTCCTTCCATCAGATGTATGCTACCATAAAATGTAATTAGATCTCATGTATAGAAGTCCTTTGTATCTGAATTGTATACAAATACATCAAACTTATCTTGAGGGACAAAGGTAGTAAGGTCTTGTAATATTGTTTCCTTACAACTAGAATTTTTAGGCTACAGACTAGGTGCAGACCAGCAGGAGTTCTAATGATGAAAAAATGCCGAAGACAATCAAGTTTCTAACCCTAATATTTCCACAAAAATATTAGTCCTGATACAGAGAAGGAACCAAAAATGAAAGAAACTCCACAATTGCCAAAAGCAATCAATCTTACAACCAAAATTTCACAATGGAAATAATTTATATAGGGTTTCGAAGGCAAAACACGACTGATGGGTTTTAATGAAAAATATTTAATTAAATTCTCAAAACAAAAAAAAATATAGAGAATGTGAAGCACCTTGGATAGGTTGAGGAGAGTGTTCTCTCTATTCACAGGAATATTTTTCCCTGTGTTAAATGAATGCCATTGAGAAATAATAATATCTTGATTTCTAATGGTCTTGAAACTGAAGGTGATTTTCCACATGGGAAGATGTCTTCAATTTTAATGGAAAGGCCTATGTGTTTTCCACCAAAGGCTGATAAATATCATTTGTGAATTATCCTACCGAGTGATGAAGTTGCCTTTCCTCCCTCTAAACGGTGTCATTGGGCTTAGGAAGCTATGTCTACATGTGTTGCAGAGGCCGCAACCACTTTAGTGGAGCTAATGGCAATTGGTGTGATAGGACATGATGATGCATACAAGATTTTTGCAGATGAAAAATATTACACTAAATTCTTTGATAATGACAATAATTCGGTTAAGGGAAATGAGGAATGTGTCAAACTAGACACAATGATCCAAAAAGAAGCAACAAAAATAAGAGGTGGTAAGAAACCTGTGGTGTCTTCAGATTCATATCAATCCTTTATAAGGTTTTCTTTAGAACCTTCTAAATGGTAGAGGATAAGCAGATGGATCCATGGTTTGAACATTCAATGTCCTCTAAGCATATGGATAAATGGAGTATTGGAAATAAGGAAGAGAGGAGTGCAAATGATAAAATTTCTACTGAATCATTGGCTGATCCAAAAATGGAAGATCAAAAGCTATAGAGTGTGACTGCACTAGTGTTTCCTTTTCCAAAGAATCAATATGTTTAAAATTTAGCTTCAAGGAAAGTCAATTCAATTAGCACACCTCCTATCAAGGCTTATGTTGCAAAAAATGGTGAGGCTGCACAATATGAATACAGGTCAAAGGGCATCAAGGTGAATAAATCTTGTGTGACCCCAACTGTTACAACTGATTTTACCACACATGGTAGATCAAACATTTATGGCCTTCCCCATCCCTCTACAGACTCTTTAGATCCCATGGACTATTTTTGTACCTTTGATGTTTCCAAGATCATCCCTAAAAACACATGTTATTTTCCATACGTGACTTTTAAACCCATTCTCGCGTATATACGCAGATATGACCCTTAAACCTTCGTACATTGGGATGTGTGGAAAAGGCCAAATATTTTTGGAGTTTTCCTTGATGTGGATCTGAGTCACTTGTCTCTTGGCCTTCCATATGCCTTGAGATCGCTCGGATTTGACCTTCCATTACCCCATTGAATCACTATATAAGGTGTTGAAATATTATAACTTCAAAGGATATTATATATGTATTTCTTTGTACCCCAATGCTCCTAATCGGAAGAACTAATAAGAGTCATGATGCAGTCCCCTCTAATTGTAAAGGTGGGTCATTAGCAACCCAATGTGGTTACTTGATCCTACATGTGTAACTCGAGCCTACATGATTAACTCGAGCCTACATGACAGATGAGTTAACTTAAGTGAACGGATGAATATAAATAGAGGTGTAGTGCTCCTCATTTGCAACACACACACTCACTTGTGTAGTGCACTTGTGGAGGAGAGAAGTAGCTGGAGAAGGAGGAGGATCAAGTTTTTGATCTCCTTGTTGGTTTTACATTTTTACCTTTTTGGGGCATCTATATTGAGGAATATTTTGCTGGGTTTTTCCCTTTAGGGTTTTCCCAAGATAAATATTTGTGTTCCTTTTGTATGGTTGTGCTTTTCTATCTTTCAGTGATCCTGTTTATATGCTTTTGTTATGAAATCGAAATGAAATACTAATGATCTAGCTTAGCATATGAAAATTTAACATGGTATCAGAGCCACCCTGAAAGAAGACATTGTGCAGCTAAATAATCTAGGGATTCTTATTTTTTGGGTCTCTATCCATGATCAATCAACAAAATAAGGCTAGATTGATTCTCCATTGAAGGGCGCATCTTTCTATCGAAGTGGAATTCGATTCCGAGCATTTTCAGTCTTGGTGCGGAAAATTAGGGATTTCTATAGAAGAATAATTTTTGAGTTAGCCTAGAATAGGATTTTTATCCTCATCAAAATCAAATTTTAGAGACCTGGATCAAGAAATTTGGTTGGGTGAAACTCCGCGAAAGTCAAACCCTAGTTTGACCCCGATCTGGAAAAGCCCTAAATACTAAAACGGCTAAGTTTTGGTACATTCACTATATCCTGTGTTTGGAGAAGGATAAGGAGTTGAAAATTTTCAAGGCCGAATATAAAATCCTAATTTACACTATGTCCAAAATTCAGCCTCAGATTCACTATATTCTGGGAGATATGACCCCTCCAATTTAGGGTTCCAGCCTCTTCCAGAATTCATCCCTAAACAGGACACCTGGGGATAATTTATGTAGCGTGGGATACAGAGGTCCAAATTGAATTATTGAAGATGTTCCAGAACTAGAACAGACTTTAATTTCTATGGTCCAAATTTCAGAACCGAAAAATGAACCAGTGACACATGGAATTCCGTACAACTTCACTATTCTGAACAGTCCTATAACAGGTCACCTTGGGAAAATGATCATAAATCCCAATTGGTGAAACAAATTATGATGAAACCTATTGTTTTGGATCAGAGTCATGCAAGGTTACCTCAGTGAGAAATTTTAGACATAGAGGAGTATTAATTTCAGAGATATCAAAGAAACAGTAACAGGCATTTTTGCAGAAGAAATTGGAAAACTAGGGCTTCCTGTTCCATGAGATTCCCTCCACTGTTTTCAGAAAAGGAGTAGATTGGACAGATCCATTTGAAGAGATCTATCTTTCTATCTAATCAAATATGAAATATTCCAAGTTTTTAAAATTAGGGTTTTTATGACACACCCTAGATCAACCATCTCCAGAAGCAGGACGAACACCTCAAATCGACAAGGTCTAATCTTTTGCTATTTGCATTTTAGGTTCTCATTTCAAAGTGATCTATCACATCAGCTTGATGATAAGCTTGAAAAAACTTCCAAGCATGGAAGTATTTGATCTCTCTGAAGAAAATGAATTGGACACCTACATGAGTAGAGATGTTCTAGTTCTAGAGGGAGATGAGCCTCAAATCCTTACACAAGAAGAACTTGATCAAGGCCAAGAAGATCATTGTTGATTCAATCACGGATCAAATTGTACCACACGTGTATTCCCTAAAGACACCGAAGATGTTTGATTCCTTGATCAAGCTATTTGAATATAAGAACATAATTCAGAATATGGATTTGAGAAAACATTTGAAGAACGTGAAGATCCAGAATGCATAACATCTTGAAGCGGTAGAAGAAGAAGCAGAGAATGTAGAAGTGGTGATAGCCACCTTGAATGGCCTCCCATGATCATGGGATTCATTCATGCGAAGAATGTATGCCAAAAGTAAGTGATTACTTTCAGCTTGACTAATAAGAAGAGAAGAAGAAGATGGGAGAAATTGAAGATCAAGCTCTCACCGTTCAAAGAAGATCCCTCAAGCAATGAGGAATATGAAAAAAAAAACTCAATTCTTGAAGAACCTCTTATTCATCTTATCATTTGGATAATAAATGATGATTTCATGAATGACGAATATGATAAAGCAGAATGATCAAGATGGAGTCTACCCACGAAACAAATAAAAGATAAGTATTCAATTGCCATTTCATGATATTGTTTTGTTATACATTTGATTGTATTCAGTTGATGTGTTATGCATGATAGATTGTTTACATTAATACTACTAATAAGCATGTGATGGGTAAGTAGCTCATGGCACTATACAAATTTCCAGTGCTACTTATCAAACCTCTTTGCTGACATATTGGATTAGTGCACAATCTCAATGATGTCATGGTAGAGATGGAAGGCATCTAGAAAATTTCTGTGAGATATGGATGAATGTTGTATTGGATAAATAGTTGCATGATGTATAAGAATTTATCGTTATGCATATGTTTTATGAAATAGTTCTAACCATGCAATTGGTGCATTTGAATTGTAGTAAAGGTCCTATACAAACTCCTACAAGAAAAGAAGAACGAGACTTGTTCTAAAGAACAAGTGATGACAATTCAATAAACATGAATCTGAAGCTCCCAAGGTTAGAGACACCATGACGGAAGAAAGAGCTTCAGAGAGCAGTAGATCCACCTCAAAGGATGAAGACCACCATGGGTATGAGAGATAACTCAAGATGAAGAAAATAATGCTATGAAAGAAACTATGATCAAAGAATAACAGTTGATCTTGGGGAATGATGTATATGATATGATTTCGAGACAAAAAGGGACATGCATAGTATCCTCCATATGGATCTACAAGAACAAGTGTACAAAGAAAGGTTTGTGATTTTCCTCAGAAAGAATAGACTATGACATGACATACTCTATTGACCAGTATATATCCACCTGTACAAAATGAAGAAGGAAGATAATACTCCACTTCAGGGGGAGTGACTACAGAAGATATCTGAGTTTGACATGGTACGACATGATGGATAGCTTCTTGATGGATCGAGACTTTACCAAGAGTAAAGTGGGTTCCAACCTTCAAATTTGAATGCAGAAGACTAGGATATGTTGATGATCTAACAAAACGAACTCATGAAAGATGTTATGATGAAAGAATACTAGAATGATGTATGGGATATAGTTCCCAAATCAGAAGGAAAGAGTATTGTATCCTCCAAATGGATATACATCAGACAAAAGTATTGAGAAGTATAAAGCAATATTTGTGGCTAGAAGTTTCTTTCAAAAAGAGGGAATTAATTTTGAAGAGACAGTTACTCCAGGAATCAAGGTACACTTCCTTCAGAACTATCATGGTAGTTTCTTCCATGGTGAAGTAAAGACAAGCCTTCCTTAATGGTATGATTGAGAAAGAGTTTTACATAGAATAGTCATGAGGATTTGAAGTTGAAGCTAGATGGAATCACATATGCAAGTTGAATAATGCCCTCTATGGCCTAAAGCAATCTCCCAGAGCTTGGTATGGAAGAATAGATAGTTTCTTGTCAAGCATGGGATTTACCAAGAATAAAGATGATCCTAACCTTTATCTCAAGGTTGTAGAAGATGAACTTGTCATCCTGTTATTATATGTGGATGACTTATCCTTGACAAGAAATGAGAAACAGATCATGGAAAGCAAGAAGAAACTAGCAGAAGAATTTGAGATGAAAGACCCCAGGTTAATGCATTATTTCCTAGGTCTAGAAGTATGGCAAAGTTCAGAAGAAATATTTCTCAACCAGGGAAAGTATGCGGTAGAGATATTGAAGAGATTGAATATGTTGGAATGAAAATTCATGGCCACACCCGTGGACTCCAACCTGAAGCTGTTAGCTGATGACTCATCAGAGTTAGTGGATATGACTCATTACAGATAGATCATTGGGTCATTGATGTACTTAAAAAATACCAGACCAGACATTTGTTTTGCTGTGAACACCTTAAGTAAATATCTTGTTCAATCAAGACGGGTTCACATAGTAACTGCAAAGCATGTGATGAGATATCTGAAAGGGACTATAGACTTTGGTAGCCATGAGTATAGATTGTATGGATACACAGATGTAGATTGGGTTGGAAGTATCTCAGACAGGAAAAGCACATTAGGTAGATGCTTTTGTTTGGGGTCTGCTATGAGTTCATGGTTTAGCATGAAACAGTCCAGTGTTTCTCGTAGCATGGCTGAAGTAGAATACATAGCAGATTGCTCTACTAAGTTGTGAAGCCATATGGCTTTAGAAGCTGATATCAGGTCTCTTTGAACTGAAGATGGATACTACATTGATTCTATGTGATAACGAGAGTTGTGATAATAGAGAACCCTGTGTTCCGTCGTAACACATAGAAATCTGATATTTCTACATTCAAGATAAAGATGTAGATGATGATGTTTTAGTATTTACATACTGTGGATATAGATGATGGTGATTCAATATTTCTATATTGAATATAGAGATGATGATGATTTCAATATTCCCATACTGAAGATATAGATGTTGTAGATGCAGATGATGGTGACCTGATGATGCTTTCAGTACTCGCATACTAGAGATACAGATGGTGATAGTTCAGTATTCACATACTAAAGATGTAGATGAACATGGTTTAGATGATGATGCACTGACAAAGCCTCTATCTCGGGTAAAGTTAGAACACTTTAGAGACAATCTTGGTGTGGTTCAGAAAGACCTTCCTCAAAAGGGGGAGTAGCGATGTTCCAGTGGGATTGTATCATCCTTGGGCACTTACCCAAAAGTGACCTAGAGACCTCGGTCTTCGAGAATGAAGCGGAATTGTATCATCCCGGGACATCTATCCAAAAGTGATTCGGTGACCTCGGTCCTCGTGAATGTGGTAGGATTGCATCATCCTTGAACTTTTGTTCAAAATGTATCCAGAGGTCTCGGCCCCCATGAAAGTGGTGGATTTCATCATCCCTGAACCTCGGTTCAAAATGTATACGGAGGTCTCGGCCCCCATGAAAGTGGTAGGACTGCATCATCCCCGAAATTCGGTTCAAAATGTATCCGGAGGTATCAGGCCCTGTGAAAGTGGTGGATTGAATCATCCCTGAACCTCGGTTCAAAATGTATTTGGAGGTCTCAGGCCTCGTAAAAGTGGTGGATTGCATCATCCCTGAACCTCGGTTGAAAATGTATCCAGAGATCTTGGTCCCTGTGAATGTGGTAGGATTGTATCATCCTTGAACTTCGGTACTCTAGAACATGTGTTGATTCTATAATTCCTAGAGGAAGGATTGTCTGAGTTCCACATTTGTGTTGATCCCATAATTCCGAAAGGAAGGATCATTGAATTGATCCCGTAATTCCAATAGGAAGGAATTTCTGAGTTCCACAGATGTCTTGATACCGCAATTCCAATAGGAAGGATTCTATGATTTCGACATCTATGTTGATCCTGTAATTCTGAAAGGAAGGATCATTAATAACTACGTAAAGACCTAAATCTCGTAATTACGAAAGGAAGGATCATTAAATTGATCCCGTAATTCCAATAGGAAGGATTGTATGAGTTCCACAAATGTGTTGATCCTGTAATTCCAATAGGAAGGATTGTCTGAGTTCCACAAATGTGTTGATCCCGTAATTCCAATAGGAAGGATTGTCTGAGTTCCACAAATGTGTTGATCCCGTAATTCCAATAGGAAGGATTGTCTGAGTTCCACAAATGTGTTGATCCTGTAATTCTGAAAGGAAGGATCGTTAGTAACTCCGTAAAGACCTAAATTCCATAATTCCGAAAGGAAGGATCGTTAGTAACTCCGTAAATACCTAAATCTCATAATTCCGAAAGGAAGGATCATTGGTAACTCCGTAAAGGCCTAAATCCTGTAATTCCGAAAGGAAGGATCATGTTGATGTTTTGATGATATTGATGTTTTTATGATGATGATGATGTTTCTGATTGAAAGATCAGATGTTGCTGTTGATGATGATGTTCTCTGATCGAAAGATCAGAAGTTGCTGGTGATGATGATGTTCTCTGACTAAAATATTAGAATATGATGATGATGTTGTTGCTGACGATGATGATGTTCTCTGATCGAAAGATCAGAATATGATGATGATGATGTTTTCTGATTGAAAGATCAGAAGTTGCTTATGATTATGATGTTGCTGATGATGATGATATTTTCTGATTGAAAGATCAGAATGCGATGATGATGATGATGTTTTTGATCAAAATATTAGAATGTGATGATGATGATGTTGTATTATCAAAGTATGATGATGATGACGTATTGATCAAAAGATTAGAATATGATGATGAGTTGATGTTAGAGTATGATGATGTTCGCTTGATGATGGTTCTGATCAAAAGATCAGAGGCTGATGATAATGATGAGTCTGATTGAAAGATCAGAGTATGATGATGATGTTGTTGCTGATCGCAAGGCAAAAGTGCTGAAGAAGATGTTGCTGATCTAAAGGTCAAAGTGCTGAAGATGTTGCTGCTGATTGAAGAGTCAAGATGCTGCTGATCAAAGTGGTCAAAGTACTGATGATGATGAAGACTAAAGATTGAAGATGAAGGCTACATGATGTTGAAAAGCATCCAATGATTTATAGATGTATCACCCTGATGATGTTGATGATGTCCTCTATCTCTCTCCTATTATTTTTGGTGTTGATGTTGTTATAGAATACCCTTCTCATTAAGGGGGAGTGTTGAAATATTGTAACTTCAAAGAATATTCTATATGTATTTCTTTGTACCCCGATGCTCCTAATAGGAAGAACTAATAAGAGCCATGAGGCAGTCCCCTCTAATTGTAAAGGTGGGTCATTAGCACCCCAGTGTGGTTACTTGATCCTACATGTGTAACTCGAGCCTACATGATTAAATCGAGCCTACATGACAGATGAGTTAACTTAAGTGAATGGATGAATATAAATAGAGGTGTAGTGTTCCTCATTTGCAACCCACACACTCACTTGTGTAGAGCACTTGTGGAGGAGAGAAGTAGCTGGAGAAGGAGGATCAGGTTTTTGATCTCCTTGTTGGTTTTACCTTTTTACCTTTTGGGGGCATCTATATTGAGGAAGCGTTTGCTGAGTTTTTCCCTTTAGGGTTTTCTCAGGATAAATCTTTGTGTTCCTTTTGTATGGTTGTGCTTGTCTATCTTTTAGTGATCCTGTTTATATGTGTACATCAGGATGTGTGGAAAAGGCCAAAGATTTTCGGAGTTTTCCTTGATGTGGATCTAAGTCACTTGTCTCTTGGCCTTCCATATGCCCTGAGATCGCTCGGATTTGAACTTCCATTACGCCATTGAATCACTATATAAGGAACCCTTTGGATACATTGAAAGGAGAGGAATTGAAGAGCAAGAAAACTATAGTCCATTGTTGTCGTAGCTTGATTATAATTGAGTCTGCATCCATTTTTCCCTTGGAGCACTTGGTGTTCTTCCCAAGCTTGCCTTTACTTGTGAGATTGCTATCGAGAGATGGAGGATTGAGGTGGTTGAGGCCCAGGTGGAGGACTCAGTTTCTCCGGTTCGCATATGTGCTGACAGAGGTTGTCATTCTTGTAATCTCTGATTTATATTAATAGAAATATCTTTTCCTATCCAATGATGTGCATCTAAATGAATATTGAATCCATGGATGCTTTTAATTGTTTATACGTTATTGATTATATATGCTAGAGTAGGTATAACACCATTATATAGCATGCTTGTCTTGTTTGTTGATTGTTGAGAGAGCAAATTGTTAACACAAGCGAGATTGGAAAAGCTCACCGGGGATCTACACCAACCATCTGGAATAAGGTATGTTTTGAGATCCTTTAGTGTTATATGTCTTATTTCTCTTGCATATTCGGAAGGGATTGATTTCTGCAGTTACTTTGTCTGTTGTGGTACACCTCAAGCCATAGGAAATTTTCTTCATAACAGAATTGGCAACATTGCTAGGGATGTTCCTTGTTTTTCTTTGGGGTTTGGGGGCATAATGTGCTTGATATTCTTGACTTGATCTTTGTTTCTTCTTATTTATGTGTTGCATTTTATAGTATGTTCATCCATTGACACTCCCCTTTATTGGTTTGACCCTTGGCCTTCTTTTTACCACTCTCTTCCCTGTATACGCAGGTTTTTGGCCAAAACGCGCGTACATATACGGAATTTTGGCCAAAAGTCATGTATACATGCAGTTTTTTTGCCAACATCCACGTATACATGCATATTTTTGGCCAAAAGTAGTGGATATATGCAGTTTTTCTTTAAACAGTCCCCTACATCCTTCCTTTTGGTGAGTTTGATGTTGTGGGAAGTTGTTGGGTGGGTTGTGAGTGTGGTTGGGTCTTCCTTGGTTCTGATGTTGTTTGTTGGATGCTTCTTTTATGACTAAAGACTGTCTTTTCATTTATTTTTCTTTGAAAGTAGTCTTAGTAATTTATCATTTTTGTTTCGCCATTAGTTCATTACTCTTTTTTGTCTCAGTGTCTTGCTGGGCTTGTGTTTTATAATTTCTGCAGAGACTAAGAGTTTTAGATTACTTTTATTGCATTTTTCATGCTTTTATATTGAAAAATACAAAGTAGTTGCACTCTTAGTTACATCTTAGATATGGATTTGATGAGGTACTTGCATTGGATTGCTTGGATGAGAGTTTTGTTTAGGCTTTCATATAGGAAGGATTGCATTAGAATTTGGAAAGGAATATATATTTATTCATCTCATGTAGTGGCATACCCTATTTTTCATTCTACAAGATTGCACTTGGCATTGCTTGTTAGGTGTGCACTTTTTTTCACTACTGAGTCTTCATATCATTAGTTGCACGACCATTTCCCTTTGAGTAATTACAGTCATTAAAATCAATGGATAATTTAAAATGAACTACACATTTTTATTTTATAGGGTTCACCAACAAGAATAGGTTTTAGGGTCTTGGAATAGTTCATTGTGAGTTAATTCTTCAAGACCACTAAACAAAAAAATTAGGTGTCTGTCTAGGTGAGAGAAATCCTTGATAGAATTAGTGTTTCTTAGGATGCTCCTCTTACACAGGATTTAAGCACGAGGAATTGCAAACGATTGTGATTGGGAGGACTCCTGGTCACTTTCTGTGAGCATCAGAGATATTTCTAGGATTGTATTAGTATCTGGGGGATCTTTTCAGAGTTTTGGGCTTTGCTACCCTACCCATATGGTCGATCCCACCTGTGACTGTCCTCTTAAGCATTGGTTATATTCAGGTGACCTTAGTTTCCTTACCTAGGTGTCAGAGGGGGTACTTGCAGAGGTTATTTTGTGAGTGTCCTGGCGAGGTAAAGGTCGGACAACACAGTCACTTTATCCATTGAAGCTGAGGGCCACTATAATTGGTTATGTACCTTTGCTTGTAGTGTATGGGAGTTTCGAGTCTCTCCTAGGAGAGACATACCTGCTGCATTTGGGACCTCACATATCCTCCCCATGGTTTGCTTGTATTTTGGCTGTATATTTTCTTAGGAGTGTGTTGTTTGTGCGCTAGTTGGCCTTTGGGATCACGGTTACTTAAGTATATTTATGCTCTCTTGAGTTTCAGTCCTTTTATTTTTGGCATGCCTGGTATCCTATCACCTGTTCTTGGTTCTAGAACGGACCCTGGTGTCAGACTTGGGGGCATCACAACCCCTTACCGCGCTCATATATTTGGGAGTGGTCACATTCCGCCCTATACTCCATTTGTGGAGGATGTTTATTCCCTTCGCTCGGTCTTTACACTAGTGGTCACCCTCACAGGGGTGTTAGTGGATGCGTGAAAGTTGGGCTACACCTTACTTTCCTTTTTATGTCCCATTGTTCACCGCATTGTTTCCTTTGGGTGCAGTTGTCATGATAATTCCTCCCTATATCCTATAGTTTGGATTCTTTATTGACTATTTCGGGTTGTTTTGGACTAATATGGTTGTCATGTAGGGTCCCGTTTTTGTACACTCTCTCTGAGGTTTCGACATGTTCATTCCTATCACATGTATTATGTCTGAACTAGCATATAGGTTAGGATATCACATATGTTTGCACTTATGCATTTCCTTATGACCATTCCATCTTAACATTAGGTAGGAACCCATTCCATGGTATCATGGAACCTTCATGCTACTGTTAGAAGTGATATTATGTCAATGGTAGAGATTTCCTATACATGGGTGTCCTAGTTAGCTCCCTTTTACATTTGGTACCCATGTTGTGAGTCCTCTCTTAGGTCTAGGAGTCCCTTTTAGTCTCACCATGTCCTTGATCAAGAGCCTCATACTCCTCTTGATTTTTATGATGGCATTTCCCTGGGACTCCCTTGTATATGTCAAGTTGTAATTGAATTTTTTGAGTTTGGCCTGACTTTTTGAGCCTTATGATAGCTTCCCTGACTCTGATTATCATCCATATAGCCCGATCTTGTCTCATATCTAGTAAAGAAAAGCCATTTTATATACATTTTGCATCTTGATTCCCCATTTTTTACCGGGAGGGGACTTTCCCCCAAATGTCGTTATCCTACACATGTTTCCTTGCATTCATCATAGGTATGTTACGCTTCTTGGAACTAGTTTGTTTGCCCCTTGACACTCGTCTCCTCCTAGTTTGTAACTATAAAGCACTTTTATTCTTTTTCAAGCTTTTCAAAATATTTGAAAAAGTACCAAAAAAAAACCAAAAAGCTGGATAGGAAAAGATGTTATCTTTGGTAGCACTCGAGTCATGTCACCTTCAAACAAAGCACTATATATCACATCCGTTTGTTGGGTTGATAGTTTGACTTTAGGAGCTGTACTTGTTTCTCTAAGTTTATCTCCACTGAATAGTTAAGCTTCCAGTCCCTATGGATCCTCTGTCGATGCCTCCTATGTCGCAGAGATTTCCCATTTTTGTATATTGAGTCTATGCTGCCTACATTCAATCACCATTCACCTTTATGCTATTTTTTGAAGGAAGTTGAAGCATGATTCATCCATTCCTCAGTTTTCTTGACTTTGCATGTTGGCCATCCACCGGATTTCATCCCATCGACTTCATATCATCTATTCTGGGATAGGAGTCTAGAGTCATTTTGAGTGCCTTGAGACTTGCAGTCATCAGTGGCAGGTTCTCTCGCCATCGATAGTTTTGGGAATACATCAATGTCCCTTGATTGATGGATTCTTTCAAGTGTTTGACCTCAACACATTTATTCACACTTGTTAGATTGCATTCTAGTACCTTGATTCCCATTTTCATTATCGGTGGGTGATCTCGCATCTGTTAACGGTATACATCAATGAACGGTAATCAGAATATGGACTACTATGTTTGAACTTGACACCTTTATTCACATAGTAGGACATGTACTCACAGTGGTTTGTGTAGAAGACTTTCTAGATTGGTGGCATTCCAGGTATGCTACCTCCTTGATCATGCCAGTGTTCATGAGATTTTAGTTCTCATGACTTAATTCCAGTGTATGTCAAATATCTTCAGCTATTATGGAGATCTTGATGCATTGTATATATTCAGCTTTCATGGAGATCATGATCCTTTGTATATCTTCATCATGGAGATTCTGATCTATCTATATTGTACATGGCGATGACCACACATGTCATAGTTTGTATCATGCCTATTCATGGCCATTGTACTCTTATGTATCCGGGACTGATGTATGTATTTGCAATCATATGTAGAGATATTTGTACTGTATTATTGGATGGCTGGTTCTTCCACCTGGTTCTTCATCACCCCACTTCTGGGATGGACTTATAATGCATTTCGACCATCGTATCACCCCTCTGACCTCACACATTATAGGGCATCTGTTACAGCTGATTTTACCACACATAGTAGATCACACATTTATGGCCTTCCCTGTCCCTCTACAAACTCTTTGGATCCCATGGACTATTTTTGTACCTTTGATGTTTCCAAGATCATCCGTAAAAAAACCTGTTATTTTCCATATGCGACTTTTAAACCCATTTTCGCATATATACGCGGATATGACCCTTAAATCCGCATACATCAGTATGTGTGCAAAAGGCCAAATATTTTTGGATTTTTTCTTGATGTGGATCCGAGTCACTTGTCTCTTCGCCTTCCATATTCCTTGAGATCACTTGGATTAGACCTTCGATTACACCATTGTATCACTATATAAGGAACCCTTTGGATACATTGAAAGCGAAGGAATTGAAGAGCAAGAAAAATATAGTCCATTGTTTCCGTAACTTTATTATACTTGAGTCGGCATCCCTTTGTCCCTTGGAGCACTTGGTTTTCTTTGCAAGCTTTCCTTTTCTTGTGATCTTTCTATCGAGAGATGAAGGATTGAGGTGGTGGGGGCCCAGGTGGAGGACTTAGTTTCTCCCGTTCGCAGATGTGCTGACAAAGGTTGTCATTCTTGTAATCTCTGATTTATATTAAAAGAATCTTGTCCTATCCAATGATGTGCATTTAAATGAATATTGAATCCATGGATGATTTTAATTGTTTATACATTATTGATTGTATATGCTAGAGTAGGTCTAACACCATTATATATCATGTTTGTCTTGTTTGTTGATTGTTGAGCGAGCAAAATGTTAACACAAGCGGGATTGCAAAAGCTCAACGGGGTTCTACATCAACCATCCAGAATAAGGTATGTTTCGAGATCCTTTAGTGTTAGATGTTTTATTTCTCTTGCATACTGGGAAGGGATTGATTTTTGTGGTTACTCTGTCTATTGTGGTACACCCCAAGCCATAGGAAGTTTTCTCCATAACACCAACAAAGAAAAATAACAGAACTCAAAAGTCAGAAAACCAACTTTTCCTTCGATATTTCAGCTCTTTTCCACTTTTGTCCTCTTTCCCTTCTGCTACAGAACTCGGAAGTCAAAAAACTAACTTTTCCTTAGAGATTTAGACTCTTTTCTGCTTTCCTCCTTCTACCCTTCCATTGCGGATTTCGGCTCCTTTTCCGTTTTTTGCTTTCCGTTGTTGGAGTCATTTACCCAACATGCACACTTAATTTGGTCAATTTGGCCTTGTTAAACAACTATCCTAAGTTTAATTGACTTAATTGGAATTAGATGAGCACTCTATGACATTAGCATGAGCACACTCATTCCTACCTTCAATCAGGGAGGCTAACTGGGTTTCCTCCTTCAATCGAGGAGCCATTCTGGGGTGATCTGAGTGTCATAAATGCGCCTAATTTTTACAATCAGTTAAGTTGACTTGTGAAGGAACCTCCATTTCATTTATTGATTATTTTTATTAATATTTATGAACTGGAGACAACTAGGGCGCCTCCAACCACTTTTGATGACCAGTTTGACTTCAGTTAACCTCATCGGAGTTCATTGGAGTTAATGATGCACTACCACTTGCTGATTGGCATGCAGTGGCATGTGTCTGAGCTACTTTCAGTTAGAATAGTTCATCCATTGCACTTCGATACAATTAGGGCTCAATTGAGTCAATCACGGCTTGATCAGTGGGTTAACTAGGTGTGTTTAATGTGGCTGACATTTAGTTAATCTACACCCATTCCATCAATTTGAATGGCCTCCTTGGGAATTCAAATTGTCTTGGAATTCATGCACCTTGCATGATTATTGTATTGAATTACTCATTCTTTATTGAATATACAGAGATGCTACTCCAATTGCAGCACCATTATGCCATTTTCATGATTAATTGTCTGAAATATCTTATGAGACTGTGTTTTAGTCCCTAGATTACTGTGACAAATTAATACCCTTCCGCTACAAAAATCAGAAGTTAGAAAATCAACAAACGACGAAGTCATTTATCTTCATATCCACCTTTTCCTTTCTACTTTCTTCTATGTGGATCATGAAAAACTTGAAGTTCTCATGACTTAACCTTTCCTTTCCTATTTCTGTTGTGCCGATCGTAGATCACGAAAGTCTTGAAACTCTTGAGACTTAACTTTTCTTTATATTTTCCACTTTCCACTATGTATATTGTGGAATTCTTAACATTCTTAAGACTTAACTTTTCTTTCTGCTTTCCTCTTTCTATTGTGTGGATCGCGGATCGCAGAAGTATTAACATGCTTAAGACATAATGTTTCTTTTCTCTTTTCGCCTTTTGCTGTGTATATCACGAAAGTCTTAACATTCTTAAGACTTAACTTTTCTTTCCTCTTTCCATTTTGTGGCTCGCTGATCACGAAAGTCTTAAAATTATTAAGACTTAAATTTTCTTTCTTCTTTCCATTGTGTGAATCATGGATCGTGGAATTCTTAGCATTCTTAAGAGTTAAATTTTCTTTCCACGTTCCACTTTCTGCTATGCAGATCACAAATCACAGAATTCTTAACATTATTAATACTTAACCATTTTTTCCACAATCTGTGATCCACTATGCAGATTTTGGAAGTATTAACATTCTTAAGACTTCACTTATCCCTTTTGATCTCTTCCTTCCACATTCCGTGGGAGGACTCCGAGAAGTGAAAAACCCGAAATGTCTTACCTTTATCTTTTAACTTCCTGATTTCCTATTTTCTCCTTCCGCATTTCATGAGAAGACTTTGGGTAGCAAAAATACAATATTTTTCCTTGCTTCTTTTCTGTTCCTAATTTCTGCCTCTTGACTTGTTCTTTCCCCGGGCAGAGTTCAAGAAGCAAAAAACCAACATTTTTACCATGTTTATTTTAATTCTTTTTTATTTCTGCCTCTCGCCTCATGCCTTTCATGGTGGACTCAAGGGTGTGGAAATCCACTCTTACCTTATTTCATCTCCTCTTTATTCCTCCCTCCTTATGCCTTCTGCAGGAGGATTTTGATGTGTGGAAACACGTAATTCATACACGTCCTGACTCTGTAACAAGGACTCTATCCTCTATGAAACTAACAGAAATGCATGGGAAACCAAAAATCCTATGCATATGTAATACATTTTTACAGACTATACAACAGGAAGTTTTCAGTGAAGTAAAACGAAATATGTGCCTTACTTCCTAATGCAGTTGTAACTAATTCTTAACAGAACATGAATACTTCTCTTTGGAGAATGATAAGACTCATATACAAAGCATTAGCCTGAGTAGGTGTATCATACCATTAGTAAGCTATATAACCAAAGAAACCCTAGTCATTCCAATTAGGGCACAAACATACACCAGTTTATGAGCAATTCTCCCATAAGTAGACTTAGAGTTGTCCTTTATCATTTTATCAAAAAACTATGACAATTATCTTATGATTTAGCAACATTAAAGAATATGAATATGCATCTACAGACACTCCCTAAACTCATTAGTCAAGGAGATCATGCAGTAAACTCATGATTCTTTAAAAAGAACTATTACAGTATTTTAGTTGCCATTTACCCTAATACAAGATGCCATCGTCTACAAATAGAGTCTAAAGCAATAGTTCAAAAGTATTAATTCCAATAGCGAAACTCAAGATACTAATTATCATTTCCTTGACAATTAAACCATATTTTCACATAAACCACATGCTCTGAGTTAATTAGAATGGAATAACAAACCCCGGTGTTCAAACCTGCTTGTAATGCAATCCACAATGAAGAGGGAACAACCACGTTCCACACAACCATAGATTAGGCACATATATGTTTTTTCCTCTATCACCCCCGAGCTAAACTATTCATTCCAAGAGTGGTGACACTCAAAATCAGTCCAATTCTCCAGTGAAATTCCTTTCCCGCACATCGCAAGTATTTTCTTTATCTTTCCTAGCCCCAAGTTATCACACAACACCCCGTTCATTTTTTTTCCTTTTTTCTCTCCTAGGTCTTTTGCAGCTAATGACCAATTCCCTAGTAATTTATGCTCCACTACCTATTTTATTCCCTAGGGTGGTCCTAGTTCCCTACTGGTATTCCCATGTCTACTGTAACTTCCCCAAGAATGACCCTTCACACCCCCCACTCTGCATAGTTTCCTCATTAAACATAGTTTTCCCTATCATTCATAATTTTTTTTATTGCAGGCATAGTGTTTCGGTTACATTTGTCCTCCAAGGACCAATTGGCATGTTCTAGGTTTGGCAATCATATTCAAGAAATAAAAATAGAAAAATTACTATTACATAAAATGTTTCTATACTGGGGGATGTTACATCCTTTCTCCCTTGTTGTAAAATTGTCCTCGTTGTTTTTAGTCGTCTTCTGTAGCTTCTCAAACTCCCTCTAATTCCTAAGTCATTCTTTCTTCCTGTCCAACCATGCACATAGACTTCTTATTTTAGCATGTCTATGATGACTTGACTCGTTCATTCTATTTTTCCATTCGTCTCTTGTTAGTATCTAATATTTCCGACATATTTTAAATCGTTTGATGTAACTTTACATCCTGGTCAGAAAATTACCCTGTTTTTGTAGGGCCACTAAGTTGGAATACCTCTTTTAGGAAGTCTCTCTGCAATATTAACAGTTCCATTAGTTGACTCTACAGGAGTAAAAGAAAAGCTTGCATGACTTGTTCTACTACTATAACCATAATCAGGTCATGTTGCTTTTGTATTAATGGAAAACCTGTGATGAAGTCCAAGGATTTTACCTCCGATTTTTCCAGGAATAGGCAGACATCATGACAAACCTGCTAGATATTGACGTTAATTCTTCACTTGTTGACACCCCAAGCCATTAGATAGATAATTAATTAACTCTAGGTCTATTTTGGGCCAAAAGATTGGCTTCCTGAGTTTTTTACCTTCTTTTGTTAGCCAGGGTGTCCTGCTTAAGGAGGTATGTTCCTCTCATTAAAATTTAACAATTCCAAACCTACAACATCATGCATGTATAATCACATAAAGATCAGGAAGAAGATGCTAAACAACTTAATTATTATTGGCATTTTCAGGTCAATAGTCAATATCTTCCCCAAGGGCATGTTTTTCCTCATCTCCCCTACATGACATACAAGCTTGTAGTTCACATTAGAGGTCAATCCTAAGGATATTTCCATCATAAAATTTTTAGATCTATTTCATACATCAGTTAAATTTCCCAAACATAAGGTCCTTGTCCTGTGTTTGTCTCCTGCAAACCAAAACACCTGATTTCCTGTAGTCTCTTACTTGACATGTTTCCTACATCAAACAAACAATATCATGGATAATCAAATCAAACGATGCATTTACCATCCTATCTCCTACAAAGCTTAGATTTCGTAGTCATGGGAGAAATTGTGAGCATCCTTGCATACCATCCTTTCATCGCAAGAATTACAATGATCTACAATACTATACAAAATTTCTAGGTATTTTCACCTTATTTATGCAAAAAAAGTATACTTCCAACACTCATGATCTCACAAAAATGCTCCATAAAATTTTGTACTTTTAACAGAGTATTCAATCAAACATGACTACCTTTTCCATAGAATTCTTTTCCTTGTATTCATAGCAGTTCATGAAATGATATCATAACTTCCAATAATTTTATCATTTTAGCTATTGAAGAATTTTCAATGCAGTAGTTATATCACAACCATGCATTCACAAAATTCATCCTGTATGTATCCACACATACCTTGGCCTCAAAGATCCAAGCTCTCCTTGGACGAATCCTTCTTTTAGAAGTTTTGACATGAGTATATATTCCTAAGGGTCATCTCCTCATGGAACTATAAGTTCACATGCATGCCTCCTCAACCTGTATATCTATTACTCAACCGATTCTACACAACCTAACACCTCATTGGGTGCTCCATGGTAGTTCTGTTCCAGATCCTATTACCTATTTTGGGTGCTCATCGGCAGCTCTGTCTTACCAATATTAGGTGCTTCCTTTCTGGACACCATAATACCTAGGGTTTATTCTCTTCATAGAGCCCCCAGTACTGTGACAGTCCCCTTATGTGGTGTGAATGTGTGTGGAAAGAAGTCTAACCATATGAATTACACCTGGGCATCCCCAATGATGCATATTGGTGCCTAGATGGCCGGGGAAAAGCTATGTACTCCAAGTACATCCTTCTGGAAGTTATGTACATGAAGTACATCCTTCATCCTTATACAATTTTCTCAACTTCATATGCAAAATAACCTTCTTGTGTCATTTCCATTTCTAGGTCTCGATACCTGTAGTTATTTCACTAATAATAAATCAAAATCTTTATATCATGGATTTCTATAGCATCAATATCTCCATCTATTGCATGTACATTGTTTTCAGAACTAGAAATTATCATATTTACATAGTTTGCTCTTGACATTATCAATTATCTACTATGGTCCATCATAAGTGTATTAGATTTAATTTGATGACAGCATCTTGCTAGTACTTTGTAGCATAAAATGAAGTATATTGATTTTTAGACGTTACCCGTCACATCCCCACCCCTCATACCGATAATGGAGAGGATGCGACCAACACACTGCTACTGTCAGACGAGATAAATAGCCCATGAACATAAACATAAAAATGCATTGAATTAAAAACGTACACAGATGTATAATGCAATCTACAGTGGAAGAAAAAACATCCATTCAAGAATTTAGCATGTTCATAATAATTCATAAAACAAATACAGTTGCAGGAATACAATACAAAAGAATACTTATCTTGAAAAGAAGCTGGCCTGCAACTAGCTACATCGTTGCAACGTTCCACCCAACCATTGGCCAGTGTTCTCATCAATCTCTCGGAATCAATACCACCCTCGAGCTGGGCATGACTCCACAAGGAACTAGGGAACAAAAGGCTTACACACGATAATACCATACATCCACAGTCAATCCAACACATTGTTGGGTTTCATAGACTGTCCAGCCAAGCAAATAAGAAATTGGGTTTCACAAGCTACTATGAAAACAGGCTAATGACACAAGGGTTCCTTGCACTTACTTAGCCTATCCAACCTTCACACGGATCCCCTTCACAGCAAAATACCATTGTTGGGCATGAAGGAAAGCATTTGAAAACCATAAACATAAATGGAAGGTTGGGAAAAACAGACTAGGAGAGCAAATCATTTCAGGAAACGTCCCTAGACTTCACAAAGGTAAAAACAACCTCCATTCCAGGGTATTTTTTAAGGATTCTAATATTATAGTAAAGTATAGTATTCTAGGAGATTGTTCTGTATTGATAAAACATGTTTATAGATAGGTAGGAGAATATTAAATATGAAACATAAAATTAACACTGAAATGTATACATTTTGGCGAATATGATGATTAAAAAACATATTTTATGTAAATATAGGTGATATTAGACATCAAATAGCGAATTTATTTTTTCAAAAAAAATAAAAAATAGCCAATTGGCGAAATTTCGCCACTAAAAATTACCCTACTCCATTCACACCCAAAATGTGGGTCTACCTTCTTAGCCACTGAACTCTACACAAATGAGCTTCCAACTTTGAGAACAATGAGGAAAAATGCATAAATTCATGAGGGAAATGCTAAACAAACCTCGAGCATGTGAGGAATCAGAAAACACCCTCTCCAAAACCCCAAAATGCAAATCTCTACTTCGTTTTCACTAAGGCACACTTAAAACAGGTTTTTCCAGCTGCACATACACTTGGCAACCCCAAAAAAGACTTTCTGGCCATGGAGAAAAATGGGAAAAATGTAGAAACGTGGAGGATAAATCCCATATTACTCACAGGGGCAAAAATGGCCTCCTCAAACCCCAAAATTGTGGCCCCTTCCTTGCCATTCTCCCCAACAACACCCAACACGCATTCTTTGTATGGAGAAGGGAAGGAAACGACACAAAACCATGAAGGAGAGAGCTCAATCTCTTCCTACTACATGAGGGAGCCAAAACTCTATGAGGATGGGTGAGAAATGAAATTCATGGGTGCATAATAGCTTGGGCATGCCTTCCTAGTATTTTACTTTCCCCACAAGTCAAAAACACACTTTCCAAAAATGGGTGACCTCCCAAATTTGAATTTGACCTCCATGCCTTTCACATCCCAAGGAGATAACTTCCTCAACCACTTCTAGATTACGGGGCACAAAAGGAAAAAAAGGGTAGTTGACCACTTTATGGGTTTTCCCTTAGACATTTGTCTTTTCCCCATAGGCTCAAGGTTTGAATAATTCGCCCTCCATATTCCTTGTGAATTCATGCCCCCATCTCTTTAATGTTGTGGTGCATAGCTAGTTGTGGTATTTTTACTAATTTGCATTTTACATGATGTCTCAAAACACATTTTTCCTGGTTAGCGCATAAACCATCAGCATCGATTTTAATTTTTGAAACATAAAACACTAAACCCATTGTGGGGCCTTTTCCTTGAGCTCCACACCATGATTTAATACAATATTTACATCATATGCAATTTAATACCATGGGGTCAAAACCAGGGTGTTACATTACCTCATTTATTGGTCTCTTACAAAAGGTTACACAACCCTAACACCAACCTATTGATCATAGATTTGTTTTCCTAGCCTTTCTCCACAAGGCTTATTGGTCACCTACACAGGGTCACCAACATCTCCAACCATGCTTCTATGCCGTTGGTCCGACAATTATTTCCATTGACCATATAATCTGAGACAACAATAATTATTAGTGGTGGTTCAGTGCGTACGTAAAACTCCACTAAAAGTTTCCACTATGCAAAATTATATGCATGCAAAAAGAATTCATCTGCACTATACCATATCTTTTAATATGCCTACCACTGCATAGGAATCTAACCAATGAACTTTCTTGCATTCCCAACATTACTATTGAAATTTTTTTGTAGATGGAATTCATAAAATACAGATATATTGGCAACGGAGAAGTTGACTTATCATAGTGGGAAATCCCTTTATAATGGTCGGTCTAATTTCATGGCTTCTTTGGGAAGGAAGCTGCAGCATAAAAACTCTGGTCATCTGTAGTTTATATGGAAGCACTCCCTTTTGGGAATATTGCAAGTCTAACTCTTTCAGATTTAGCTTGTAGAATCTTTCCTTGGCTGCAGAGCTAGTTCTACCATGATCTTATCCTCCCACATAGGAACATACTTAGGATTTGTTTATCATCGATCGTTGTAGTGATCAATTGCTGATCCAAAACCCAACAACAAGGTATTATATACATTCCATAATTTCCTTAGAAAGATACTTTTAACAAGGTCCCAATGATACTCTCCTTTTTAACCAATCCATGCCCATTATCATTTAAACATTCATCTGCATGTCGACCAAGGTTAAAATCAACATAATATACATGAATCATCATTAGCTTTCATGATCCGGAAGGTTCCAATATTCCTATTTGTCCTATTCACTGATAGCTAAACTTATTACTTTACAGGAACGGACTTACTTACAGTGCATATACATTTTTTATAAGTATTTTTCTTGCAAGCATCTTTTTGGTTTTCTCTTGGATGTCCAAGAAAAACCCATCAAGTGTTAACAATACTCTCAGTACTAAATGAGGATACCCAATCAACACGATAATTAGAGGTAAAATATTCAAATTATGCCTTATGGTTTTGTATTTTCTCTTGACATTCATCAAATAAGATCAATTACTTTTCGTTTTTCCCTAGTGGGTGGTTGATCTAACCAGTGTTTCGCATGCTTTACCTCGATGTGTTTGAAGAGATCCATCATCTCTGGGGTCCTACAACTCATGTGGCTCCTGGATCACTAAATATACCAGTGGTGGGATTAGAAATATTCCCTCCCATTCCCCATTGTTCCCACAAGTTTCAATTCAACAAGGTATTAGATAAATATATACGAAGTTTATTTTCAAGAAAGCTACCTGAGTCATGCTTAATTAGTTACATGGTTAGTACTTACTTTTCAATAGCGATAGAATAAATACCACCAGTTATCACTAGAACCCCTTCAGTACTTCCAGCAGATACCTTCTACTAGAGATCACAAGGGAACTATTTTCACAGATCACCTAAGATACTTTTATTTTACTGTAATATGCAAGCGAAGTTACATACAACAATCCCCATGTAACCGAGAATTAACAAGGGCCATAATGACATATAAATTTTCATATTATTTCAAAGCATATTTCTTCTCAGAACTCATTCAAAAATCCCTTAATTATTAGCTAAAATTATTCATATAGAAATCCCCATGCATAACTGATCATTAATCCATAATATATTAACCTATTTCAGTCATATAATAATCATGTAATGTCCACCAAGGACCACCCTTTATGAATTACTTACCATACACCTATCCCTTCTGGTATGTCAATCAACTAATCAACCATCATACACCCATTAGTATACACTAATCAGAATCCATCAATTTAGTACACAACTAGATTACATAACTAGGACTCATCAAGCAAAGGATGGTTATCATTTAGAAAAAGGTAGTTATCACCTTGGTGTGCTTCAACAGAACTAGATGTTCCCAAGAAGGATATAGGGTTGAAACATGTGGCTCTCTTTTAGAAAAAACAAAACTTTTTATGGTTAGAACAAAGTTTCTCCATAATGCAGCTGAACTAGATGACCGGCTAGGATATGATGTAGCTACTACAGAAAACCAAGCATATTTGCATCCATGATGCTCATTTTTAGCTTAAGGTCACAAGCCCAAATGGGTTTCTTTTGGGGAAATTTTATGCACAAGAAGGAATTTTTTGATTTGTGTGACAACCGTTAGAGGAGGATTGAGTCTCTGCAATTCAACCTCATCCTTCATATGACATCCATCTAATGAAATAACTTGCAATGCAAAAGAAAGTGATTTCTGGAGTTGGAAATTTCCTTTTGAAGAGGTTGTGTTGGAAGAATAATAACAATCTACATCCTCTTGTCACTCACATTCAATAAAATTTCAATAGCCATCGGCTTTGTATAGGGGTTGACCATGATAAAAGAGAAATACAACTATTTTATGTTCCAGATAAAATTCACTAGGCATATGGCATGCTAAAAGATGTCTTGGACACTGAAATAAGGTGGATAACTTTATATGCTATTTATTAATGTACTTAGGTTCAAATATGGATCGCACTTGGTGCTATTTTGGTTATATGCAATATTAGTTGCTTTATGCACGATAAAATTTCCTTATGTATGTATAATGGTTTGAATTTTGATGGATACACACACACACACACACACACACACACACACACACACAC
>LPNX010560460.1:0-145034 GCA_001517045.1 Pseudotsuga menziesii
ATTAAGCAAGTTCCCATACCTCTCCCAGTCGTCGAACAGCTCCAGAAATACCACCAGATAATGTAGAGAATATTGCATACCATATCTGGGTATCCATGAAGTAGACCTGTAACGGACGCACAAATTATTGCTAAAATCTTCAATCCTACCTAGATTCTTATGATACTAGATTATATTTCAGAAAGAACAGAATTGATCTATAATAGAATTTTGGTATAGAATGGTATGTTTAATACATGTCCCCTCTGGAGTAGAAGTTTTGTACAAATGAGAAGATTTTATACTTCCCTTTCTGCAAACCTGCGACTATTACAGCTACTAACCAGTTTTAGAGGGTATTAATTTTATCCAAAGGGAATAAATTCTATAATATTTTGAAGCAGTGCAATGCATTGAATATCACGTACCAATATGACAGGAGCCCAGAGAGATATAACTGCACCCATGTTTCCTGGTACTGCAAGGGAAAGAATCTTTTAATAATGATCTAGTAGAAGATGAGAACTAAAGCATAAATATAAAACACGTATAGCTATAATGGAAAAAATTGTAAACTTCCAATCCATTACCATTTGGGAATAACTCATGCCATTGGTAATGAACATATTTTACATTCATTATGTCCTTTGTTGGTTGCACAAGAGGTTTTATCTGCATTGCAAAAGTGCTCTAAAAAAGTTAAAACTTAATAGCTGTTTGCTCAAAAGATGTACTATTACAATACTTTTCCAAGAGCCTAAATATATGATAAGTTTTCTATTTACTTGTATATAGTAGTTGAAAGACAATTTACTAATAAGTAACAATTGATAGAATGGCCGTTGACCTATTATAATTTGTGATTTTAATTGTAAATGCTACAAGATTCAAGGGATTAGCAACTTTATATCATGAATCAACTTTATATCCTGAATACAAGTCAAAGATACATTTTGAATTCATCATTTTTATGTGAGTTTTGAATTTTTCCTATCTGCTTTTACATTTTAATGGCTAGGCATGAATTGATCTTGTGCTGTAGACAGGTTTAAGTTTAACTATCTAAATCTTAAAAAATTTCAAGCATGTTTGCATAATTGGCTTCATATTTCGTTACAATACAAGAAAAGTCTATTTTTCTCCCGATCTGCTTTGACAGTGGCCTAGTTTTACTTAGATGGCCTAGTTTTACTCAGATGATTGAAATTTTATGCTTATCTGATAATGTCTATAAAATCTGCTGACCCCCCAGGCATAAGAGAATGCAAAGATGCACTATGCAAATGCCTAAAGTCAATGATGCTAATGATGTGTCTGGAGGGATTTTGGAGAAGTTCCCAAAGCACCTGAATTTAGATATTTAAACCTTATTATAATATTTTCATAATAATGATTTCTAAAAATTAAAAATAAAATAATTTAAAAAATTTAAAAATTAAAACCGACTTAAAAACCTAGAAACTATTATGCTTCACACTAACTATAAATACTGATGGGCTTCTTGGTCTTTTACCTCACGCTTCAGTTGTCTCCTAATGATGATCCCATAGTAGGGATCGAAACGTCGAGATTTGCGAAATCATACAACGCAGCTCCTTCTTATTTACAATTCTCCACTGCGTAAATGACTACTTTCATAAATACTAGTTACTGGTAAGTTGTAATAGTAATAATTATGTAGTTTGTAGATTGATATCTATCATAAATTTGTGACTACAAAAACGACTAAATTCACATATATACGACTATTAGTAGCTAATTTCCTGTATCTTAGTCGTATTTAGCTTAGTCATTAATATGTTAACATCTAGCAGTTTATTTAGTCGTATATTTGGTCATTAATGGTTGCAATGAGTGACTAAATCAGCGACTAAATCAATGACTAACTCAGTGATTAAATCAATGACTAAATCTGTGAATAAATCAATGACTAAATCATTAAATATCAATGACTAAAACAATGACTAAATCATTGACTATCAATGACTAAATCAATGACTACTAAGTCAAGCTATTAATGAGTAGTGAAATACGACTAGCTATAAGATAGTGGTAATTTGCTACTATTAGTCACCGACTCAAAAATAGTCGTTTATAGCCTGATTTTAGTCATTTTTTTAGTCATTAATTGCTCATTTTCTACTAGTGTTCGAAGATAAATTCTTGGCTGATCAGATTCCGGAATTCACTATTACCAGCCAAGATCCTAAACGGAACAGAACATTGCCTAAACCAAATAAAGAGAAGGTGAGTGCTGATCAATCTCAGTCCATTAAACAACAAATTGAATATGACCTTGTTGAATATTTAAAGAAGATAAAGGCAAATGTCCCGCTATTTGAAATTTGCAAAGTACCCCAACAGAAAGAAAAGTTGTTGAAGGCACTTGAAGCGTCAGGAGAAAAGTTGCCCACTGATAATCAGCCTCGAGATGAAGAAGAAATTGGAGAAGCTAGTACCGGAGGTATGTCTAAAACTAAACATCCACCTTTCCTCCTGACATTCGAAATCTTTAATCATAACATGCACAATTGTCTAGTAGATTCAGGAGCGTTAATTAATGTCATGCCCATATTAGTATGTAAGAAAATAAAGGGGCAGCCTAAGCCATCCACGTGGAGGGTGGTGCAGTTGGATAGGACAAACGTTAAGGTGATTGGTGAAATGGAAGATGTCCTAATCCGCCTAGCATCTGACGACAGAGTATGCCAAGTTATTAACATTGTGGTGGCTGATATACCAGACGCTTATGGCCTGGTTTTGAGCAGAAATTGGTTAGCTAAGTTGAATGGATATTTCACCTCAGACTGGTCACATCTTTGGCTGCCATACAAAGGGAGTCCCAATCAGATTAAGGTTCTGGGAGAACCTCACATGAAGCACAATGTTACTCAATTGGATGAGAAGAACATACTAGTCGAATCTGTGTTGGGAAACTACTTTCTCGAACTGGAACTAGGGAATTATCAAGCGGAAGAGGCCAGCAACACATCTAACACCCACCCTGATCTCCTTCGTTTTTCTCAGGCTGATGAGTTTGACTGTAAAATAGTAGATTTAGCAGTAGGAGTAGATTATGTTTCAGTAGATAATGTGTTTTGGACTTTGTTTTTTGACGACTCGAAAACGTTAGAAGGGTCAGTGGCCGACTGCGTCCTCATTGATCCACAAAAAAATAAGCACTTCCTATCCTGTAGATTAGAGTTCGAATGTACTAACAATACGGCTGAATATGAAGCACTGCTGCAGGGACTCAAGAAAGCAATCGAGCTACAGGTTAGTAATTTAAAAGTTTTTGGGGACTCAGAAATAGTTGTAAAGAAAATAAGAAATCAAATACATTGTGTTTCCCCTCATTTGAAAGCTTACCAAAACGAGGTATGGGAGTTGCTTAAATGTTTTCATGCATTTAACATTATTTCAATCCCGAGAATAAAAAATGCAGCCGCTGATTTTCTAGCTACATCAGCTGCCAGGTTGGTTCCCACTAATAACAAATGCTCTATTGAATTACTTTGCAAGCCATCTGTACCCGACATGATCACCAACTTGCGAGTATTTGACGACGATCAGCAAATAATCGAATGCTTGACAAATGACGAGACCTTTAAAGGGGCCATTATCGACGATGAGGAACATCAAGCTGAGATGAAATATGACAATTTCATTCTCAAAGGGGTCAGAACGTTAGAGAAGATGTTTGACTTGATCGAAAAGTTTAGAAGGCCCGCTAATGTGAAGATGCACAGCTCAACTCTACAGTTCGAGATAATAAACCTAGGGACTGAAGCGGATCCCAAGTTCGTGAATCTCGGCAAATGCTGTTCACCCGCAGAAAGAAACAAATTCCTCAAATTGTTTAAACAATACAAAGATGTCTTTGCATGGATGTACGCAGATTTGAATACCTACGACACCAGCATTATCAAGCATATCATCCCTATTAAGGCAGGCGTCAAGCCATATCAGCAGTCGTTAAGGAGAATGCACCCAAAGTTGGAGCCACTGATTCAAAGTGAAGTGAAAAAATTGTTGGACGCTAGGATTATTTTTAAAGTTTGGCATTCAGAATGGGTGTCAAATTTGGTGCCGGTCAGAAAAAAGTCGGGAGAAATCAGACTGTGCGTGGACTTTAGAAACTTAAACCGCGCCTCAGATAAAGACAACTATCCGGTGCCTCCCATGGAGCAGTTGCTGCAGATGGTTTCTGGTTCTGAATTGTTTTCATTGTTAGACGTATTCTCTGGCTACAACCAAGTGTTAGTGGCCGAGGAATATAGATTGAAGACAACATTCAGAACTAAATGGGGAACTTTCGCATATAGAAGAATGCCTTTTGGACTGATTAATGCTGGCGTGACATTTCAGAGAGCTATGGACATAGCTTTCCGCGGACTGATTGGACGAAGTATAGTGGTCTACCTTAATGATATCACAATATTTTTGAATAAAAGAAGGGATCACGCGTTCCACCTCAAGCAAATTTTCGAGCGTTGTCGGAAGTATGGCATTTCCCTCAATCCTAAGAAATGCGTATTCGTAGTCACAGAAGGCAAGTTACTGGGGCATATAGTTTCAAAGAGAGGTATATCTATAGACCCAGAAAGAATCAAAGCCATTGAACAAATCCCCATGCCCCATAATAAAAAAGGAATTCAATCCTTCATGGGAACAATAAACTTCATACGTAGGTTTGTGCCTGATTTTGCCCAGACTGTTAAACCATTACAGTAGATGGTCAAGCAAAATGCACAGTTTAAGTGGACTGATACTGAAAAGAATGCTTTCAGTAAAATCAATACTGCTATTGCACATGCGCCCTCTCTTAAAATTCCAGACTTTGACAAGGACTTTATTATGTATACATTTGCGTAAGATGATTCATTAGCAGTTGTACTCACGCAAAAGGAAGAAGGGGGTGATGAATTCCCAATCTCTTTTATGAGCACTGGGCTACAAGGAGCTGAGTTAAACTACCCAGCCATTGATAAGCAGGCTTACACAGTGTTTAAGGCAGTAAAACAATTCAGGCCTTATATATTGAAGAATCGGACCAAGGTAATAGTCCCTTACCCAGCTGTAAGATCCCTTCTCATTCAAAAGGAATTAGGAGAAAGAAGGGGCAACTAGGTAGCAGCCCTTCAAGAATACGACCTTGAATTCAAGTCAGCCACTATAGTGAAAGGTCAAGGACTATGCAAATTAATGACTGGAATTAGGGACAACGAGGAACAAGCATGGGAAGATGAAGCTGAGTTGCATGTAATGGATGTATTCCCTCTGTTTACAGCCCCTGAGTCCTGGTATAGGGACCTTGGAGTTCCAAACAAAGAAGAGCGCTGCGTCTGAAATCAGCTTCCTACCAAATTGTGGAAGGCGTATTATTTAGGAAAACCTACGATGGAGTCCTTCTGAGATGCTTGGAGAAAGAAGATGCTAAGAAAGTAATGGCAAAATTACATGACGATCTGGCTGGGGGACATTATTCAGGAGACACTACAGCCCACAAAATCCTTAGAGCCGATTACTATTGGCCTACACTCTTCAAGGATGCGCATGCGCATGTCAGAAAATGTGATATGTGTCAAAGGTGTGGTGGAAGACAGCCCAAGGCCGCAGCACCCCTAAAGCCTGTTTTGATCACAGAACCGTTTGAACAATGGGGGCTGGACATTATTAAAGAAATAAAACCGAATTCCTCCCTACTGCACAAGTACATTCTTACTACGACTGATTATTTCACTCATTGGGTTGAAGCCATCCCATTGCGCAAGATAAACGAAGAGGAAGTCATCAATTTCCTACAAGAACATATCATGACCAGGTTTGGAGTTCCAATTTCAATAGTTTTTGATAATGCTAAATATTTTTCATCAATTAAATTGACTGCATTCTCTCATGAGAAAGGGATAAAATTACATTATTCTGCTAACTACTATCCGCAAGGGAATGGCCTGGCTGAATCCTCAAATAAAAGCCTCATTAGAATCCTGAAGAAGACTGTCATAGAAAACTAGCGAAGTTGGCACTCAGCCTTACCCAACGCCCTATGGGCTGACAGAGTCACCCCCAAGTCTGCAGTAGGAGTTTCACCCTATACCCTCGTGTATGGAAAGGAAGCTATCCTGCCTCCCAATATTATGCTACCATCTTCCATACTAGCTCAAGAGTCTAGGGGGTCAGATGATGAGGTTCTGCAAATAAGAATATATAATCTCCTAAAAGCAGAGGGAGCCAGATCCAAGGCTAGAGAACGATTCAAAAAACAGCAAGAGGTAGTCAAAAGATGGTTTGACAAACATAAAGCTGGGAAAAAGGACTTTGAAGTAGGAGACTTAGTCCTCAAGTGGGACCACCCCCATGATGAAAAAGGAAAGCATACCCAATTCCATCAGTTATGGGTAGGCCCCTTTCAGATTGTAGCCAAACTTGGCCCTGCTACTTATAAGCTTCAAGATTTACAGGGATGGGAGGAGAACTTGCCAGTTAATGGTTTGGTTCTCAAGCCTTACTTTTCTTAATTTTCTTTGATTTTTCTGCCTTGTACATAAATAAGCTGTATGGTTGTTTTCAAGTCATGATTTCATTGGATTTAACTTTAAGTTTTGATTTTCAATAAGGAGAACGAACTTGCGGTTGTCTGGAGGATATTAAGGTCTTTTGGGAGTAGCAAATACGTTGAGTGTCAGCCTCTGTATTGCTAAAAGATTTCTTCCAGCTTAGCAGTTTTCTCGAATAAAATGTTGTGTGCATTGAAGTCCAGCTTAACCCTGTGAATTAAACCGGGCTCGAACAGTCTGGAGTACTATGTCGGGGCTCCATCCACATCACATTTAAAATGTTCTAAGGAGCAACAGTAAAGGACCCATAGGAAGAAGCAAGGTGAACATTGTATTAGATACAAATGATCCCATGCCAAAAGCAAATGCCAAAAGGTGAATAAAGAGTTAGCACTTCTATAAAAGCATCATAAATCAAAACAGGTGCTGAATCATAAGCACTTAAATCCAAAAGATCCTCTCTGTCCGTTAGATGAAACTTAAAGATATACCACTCACACAAAAGGACACTATGGGATAGAGCATCCTGAATTAAAACTCAGTAAGAAAGGCGCACAGAAAGACTCAAATGAAAGAGACAAAAGTCTAAAGACACAAAAGTGTCAAAATGGCATGGGAATGAGGAACAAACGAATATTGTTGTTTACCATCTGCTGCAATCCTGTGGTGTCCATGTTGTTAGCTACCTGAAAACAGAGGTAATAATGAAACTCATACTCTTGCCTCAACATAGTGGTCTGGACTTGAAGGTTTCGATTTCCCCTCTCCCCAAATGGGACTAGCATCAATGATTAAGGTACACACTTCGGTCATGGGAGAAATCCGAATAGCTGGAAGATTTCTTTTAATGCATTTTGGTTAGGAAATAGTCTGCTACTCAAAGAAAAGTCACCCAGATATCTAGGTTCACCAGGAAGTCGCTAGTTGTTGCTGCCGCAACCGTTCTCCCCGAATTTATTTTTACTTAAACTCTGGGCCCCTCCTCATCATTTTACTTGGATTGATCGTTAAAGACTTGAGCCTCTCCGGCATATCTATTTTTCGTTTTACTTCGAAGATGAATGTCAGTCGGTTTATGCTTTCCTCCTTCAGTTTTGGTTTGAATCATGGATGCCGGTGTACTGGTCGAAAAAGGGGAAATCTTTGTTTTTCAGAGTTTCCTTTTCATGGAAAGAACGAACCTAGTTGTGCCTGATATTTAAAGCTGTTTGAATACTTGGTTTTTTTTTGTAATCTGCCCCCTTTTAGTTCCAGATCGGAAGCTGTGAGTTTCTCTCCCGCCGCCTTTGCGGCTCCCAGATCGTTTCAGCGTCCGATTTCTTAAAGCCATCCGACGCCCGATTTATGATAACTACAAATCGCTTGTCCATAGCTTCTGCTCGCCTGCCGTTGCGGCCAGGAAGAGATATTCAACTTCTGATTTGAGTCTCTTCCGACGTCCGACTAAGTTTTTCCTGTCCGTTCCGCATATCCTCTAGCTCTCCTCCTCCGCCGTTGCGGCTCCCAGAGTCTTCCGACTTCCGAAGCTAAAACCATCCGACGTCCGATTTATGGCCTATCCCGCCCGCGTTTCGCCTGGCCGCGACTCAAGCCTCATCCAACGTTGCGGCTGGCTGAACCCTCTAGCTTGCAAGCTCACTTACATCTGACGACCGAATTGAATTTTCCCGCAGGTGACAATAGGATATTTTTCCAGACCCGTGTGTGTTTCGCTCGACAATTTCATTGCGGAATGATGGTTATCTAATTATATTTGTTGATTGAACCATGCTCGTGATTTGAATGCAGGCATTTTCCAGGCGACCGTTCAATCTTCCATGACAAGAAGAAAGACTAACCCGTTTGGCAAAGGTATGATTGAAATGAGGCGAATGGAGGATGAAATCCAGATCTGTAAAGGCGTGATCCTAGAAACGGATCAGTTACCGAGTGTTTCATGATCACCTGCGGACAAAAGATAGGAATATGAAGCGTTGAAGAAACTGAAAAGTCACACGCTTGAAGGCAGCCCAAGGGGTAGCAGTTCTAGTTTAAATATTTAGAAGTAGGACTGAGAAAGGGCTTTTTCCCCTGGAAAATTTTGTAATTGTTTGCTTGTAAGAGGAACTACTTCGTTTTGCTAAGGAAACTGCAATTTTGTTTGCTGGAAAGAGTAAAGAAGTGGAATGTATCAATGCAATTCAATGAATGATGTTGAAGAGGAACTACTTTGTTTTCGCCTGTGTTTTCATTTACTGTAAGAGTATTAAATGTTCTGAACCCATGTTCTGGTTAAATGTTCTTCAGTAGTTTCTGGGATATATTTTCACCGTGAGCAATAAATGTTGTTATAAAATGATCGGCTATCTGGTTATTTAAATATCTGTAAGCATTCATGTGCTTCAGAAGAAGTATCAGCTATCTGTGATTCTTCTTAATGTATGTGAAAATGTATTGCTCATCCAAAACGATAACCTTTCTCCCTAGGGATAGTTTAGATAGTTAGTTTATTTCTTTTTGTATCTGGTTTGGTTGCTTGCGAGCGCAAGACGAGAGGTAAGAACCTGGGCATCACGTTGTGACCGCTCCCTACATCTTGACCCCCCTGCATTTAGTTAGGCACTTGCATATCATTTCTTTAAGTCAAAATACAAAAACTCGGTGGGCCGGGCCGCAACCGGTAAAGCTTCAGTTTTGTTTCTTGACCTACGGTAGCCGGACCGCAAACTGGACGGATTCCCTATTCCAAACAGTCAACGGGCTAGTTGGGAACGTTGATTGGGGAGAATCCCTTACTGTTGCCACCTGCGAATTTCCATGCCTCAACAGTTTCTCAGTTAAGATGTCTCATCATACCAATCTTGATGAAAAACTTGAGGGAGCTGATAACTTCCGAGCTTGGAAGTATAGGATCTCCCTGGTCCTAGAAGAAAATGAGTTGGACTCATATATCAGTGAGGAGGTTCCAGTTCCAGAGGGAGATGAGGAAAAGGCCTTACATAATAATAATTTGGTTATGGAAAAGAGAATCATTGCTAATTCTATCAAGGGTCATCTCATACCACAGGTGTCCTCTCTCAAGACACCTAAAGCTATGTTTGATGCCCTAACCAAATTGTTTGAAGGGAAGAACATAAAATGGAAGATGACTTTGAGAAACCAACTAAAGAATGTGATGATTCAAAATGTGGAAACAATCTAGTCTTACTTCAAAAGGTTCTCCCACATCAAAGAAAAACTAGAAGTTGTTGATCAAGAAGTGCAGAATGCATAAATTGTGATGACAACACTGAATGGCCTTCCTAGGTCATGTGATTCATTCATCGAAGTAATTTGTGCCAAAAATAAGTTGGTCAAGTTCAACAGACTATGGGAAGAATGCTCACAATAAGAATCTTGGATAGTAGCTCAAGAAGAGAAGATGGGAAGTGAAGATCAAGCTCTCACAGTCCACTCCAAGAAAGGCATAGTCCACTCCAAGAAAGGCAGAAGAAACTCTCATCACTCCAGAGGTAAGAATCCTTACCATAAAGATAACAATAGAAAGGACCTATCTAAATTAAGATGTTATACATGTGATGAAAGAGGACACTTTGCAAAAGACTATCCTAAGATCAAGGTTCACTCTCATAAGAAGAAGGGAAACAAAATAAGACATCATCTCATGCTGCAAAGGATGATGAACCATCCAAGAAAAGAACCAAATATGAAAGTCAATATTCTTCCAGTGAAGATGAATATGTTTTGATTTCTGCTCTTACGAGAAACATTACTCATGGAAGCACTGATTGGCTTATAGACAATGGGGCTTCCAAGCATATGACAAGATTCAAGGAATCCTTTGTAAAACTCTCAGAACATGAATCACCTCACAAGGTGAAGCTAGGAGATGACTACCAGTATCCAATAAAAGGTAGTGTGGAATCCCCCTATAAACGAGACTCTGGAAAGTCTATGAAAATGAAGGAAGTTTTGTTTGTGCCAAGACTCAAGAAGAACCTCCTCTCCATATCTGCATTAGATGCAAAAGGAATGAGGGTTACATTCATAGATGGTCAAGTCATCATGTGGCCAAGAGGAAAGACTATCGATGATGCGGTGGTGACTGGAGAAAAAGAAGGAGGATTGTACAAATTAAAGGGCCATCTAGAACAAGCCTTGGTCCATGACAGAGTAGAGCCAAAAGAACTTTGGCATATAAGTCTTGCACATGTACATTACAGAGCACTACCAATTGCAAGCAAAACTGTTGAAGGTCTTCTAGAATTCCAAGCAAAACATGATGGGGTTTGCAAAGGATGTGCGAAAGGAAATAATACAAAGAATACATTTCCTAGTAGTGAAAGCAAAGCCAAAGGAATCCTAGAAATCATACACTCCGATGTATGCAGTCCTATGTCTTCAAGCTCACTAAGCGGGTATGCATATTATGTTTCTTTCATTGATGATTTTTCTAGGAAGACATGGATTTACTTCATGAAGAACAAAGATGAAGTATTCGGCAAGTTCAAGGAATTCAAAGCCTTGATCAAGAATCACACTGAAAAGAAGATAAAGACTTTTCAATTAGATAATGGCAAAGAATTCCCTTTGAATGAATTCAAAGAGCTATGTAAAGAATCAGGGATTAAGACGGATTTGTCCACTCCTTATAATCCACAACAGAATGGGATTGCAGAACAGAATAACAGAACCATCATGGAAGCTGCAAGAGATATGCTTCATGATCAATATCTTCCTATGCATCTTTGGGTGGAAGCTGCTAGAATAGCTATGTATGTACAGAACCGTACTCCACATAGAGTACTCAAGAACAATACTCCTAAAGAAGTCTTCTCTGGTAAGAAACCAGAAGTGAGCCATCTCAGAATATTCGACTGTCCTGTATACATACACATTCCAAAAGAGAAGAGGACAAAATTAGATCCTTCAGGAAATAAGGGTATATTTGTGGGATACTCTGAAAGCTCGAAGGATTACATAATATATTTCCTAGTATACAAGAAGATTGACATCAGCAGGGATGTGACATTTGATGAAGACATAGCTTATGACAAATCCAGAAAGAGACCTGCTGAAGAACCTAAAGAAGAAGAAGCACCCAAAATCCATTATACAACCATTAATGAAGAAACTCAAGAAGAAGATCAAGAATTTGAAGAAACACAAAGACCTATAGATCCACCTCTGGAGAAGAATCCTCATAAGAGGAAATCTGATTGGGTACATGAAATTATCCAAGGTGTAGAAAGATATGGGGCTCCAGAAGAGAATCATAGAGAAAGAAAGAGGACTGGATCTTGTTTCGGGTATGTAGCTTTACTATCTAATTTCAGTGATAAATAACCTTCCAGTTATGAAGAAGTGGCAGAACGAAAAGAATGGAAGGATGCTATGATCGAAGAGTACCAATCGATCATGAAGAATGATGTTTGGGATATTGTTCCAAGAATAGAAGGGAAGTCAATTGTAACTTCCAAATGGATATACAAGATCAAGCATGCTACAAATGGTAGCATTAAAAAATATAAAGCAAGATTTGTGGCTTGGAGTTTCTCTCAGAAAGAAGGAATAGATTATGAAGAAACCTTTGCACCTGTAGCCAGATACACTTCCATCAGATCAGTACTTTCTCTGACTGCAGTGATGAAATGGAAGATACACCAAATGGATGTCAAGACTTCTTTCTTGAATGGTGTAGTGGAAGAGGAAGTGTATATAAAGTAGCCACTCGGTTTTGAGACACAATACAGGGAGTCTCATGTGTGCAGATTGAAGAAATCCCTGTACGGTTTGAAACAGGAACCTAGGACATAGTATGGCAAAATTGATAGCTTTCGATCCAGTTTGGGCTTTACCAAGAGTAAAGTAGATTCCAACCTTTACTACAAGGTTGAATATGGAAACCTAGTGATGCTTCTACTATATGTAGATGATCTTTTTGTGACAGGTATAGATGGGTTTATTGCTGATACGAAGAGAAAGCTTGTCATCGATTAGAAATGAAGGACTTAGGTATGATGCAATATTTTATAGGTATGGAGGTGTGACAGAATATGGATGGAATCTTCCTTGGACAAGGGAAGTATGCAGTAGAGATCTTGAATAGGTTTGAGATGATGGACTGCAAGGCTATGGCCACACCTATGGCATTGAACCTGGAGATATTGAGTGATGCTTTATTAGAGTCGGTTGACACTACAATGTATCGTCAAATGATTAGGTCCTTGATGTACCTTACGAACACGAGACCATATATTTGCTTTGTTGTGAACACCTTGAGCCAGTTCTTGAAAGATCTGAGAAATGTTCACTTGATTGTTGCAAAGCATATTCTGAGGTACCTGAGGGGTACAGTTGATTATGCACTCAAGTAAGATGTGAATCAGAAGATTGACCTAGAGGGTTATGTTGATTTAGATTGGGCAGGCAGTGCCATTGATAGGAAGAGCACTTCAAGGTGTTGCTTTAGTATGGGATCAGGTGTGATCTCTTGGTTTAGCAGGAAGCAATCCTATGTGGCACTGAGTACAGCTGAAGTAGAGTAAGTTGCAGCTTGTTTCGCTAGTTATGAGGCAGTATGGCTATGGAAGCTACTGTCTAATTTATTTGATCTCCAATTGGATGCTACTTGTATGCACTATGACAACCAGAGTTGTGTGAAGTTGTCAGAGAATCTAGTCTTCCATGGCAAGTCGAAGCATATTGAGATCAAGTATCACTATATCAAGGATATGGTGCAAATGGGAGCAGTGAAGCTCCAATATGTTGCAACGGGTGATTAGATAGCTGATGTGTTGACAAAGCCATTGGCTAGGGTGAAGTTTGAGTACTTCAGGGAGAAGCTTGGTGTTCTTGAGATCGAGGTTCGCTCTAAAGGGAAGTGATGAGTCTGTGATCCATTCTGACATGGTGAGAGGATTGGTTCCTTCCATGGTCACATGTAAGGGCTAAGCCATTCTATCATGGTGAGAGGATTGGTTCCTTCCATGTCAGATATGAGTGCTGATCCATTCTGATATGACTGTAGGATTAGTTCCTACATGATCAGATATAAGGGCTATTTCCATTCTTGGAATGGAGGTGCCTGCTTAGTTACCAGGAAAACTCAGTTTGAGACTGAGGTCCATTCTGATATGACTGTGAGATGTGTTCTCATATGATCAGATATGAGTGCATGACCATTCTGATGTGATAGAGGGATGTGTTCCCACTTGATCAGATGTAAGGGCTGAGCCATTCTATCATGGCTAAAGGATTAAGTTCCTTCCATGTTAGATGTGAGTGCTGGCCATTCCAATGAGTAGGTTAGATGTAAGGGATACTTCCATTCTTTGGGAGAATGGAGGCACCTAGTCAGTTACTAGATATCTCAGTCTAGGACTGAGGGCCATTATGATGTGACTGTAGGATTGGATCCTACAAGATCAGATGTGAGTGCATGCCTTTCTGATGAGTAGGTCAAATGTAATTGCAGAGCCTTTCCATCATGGTTGCAGGATTTGTTCCTGCATGGGTGGATGTAAGTGTAGAGCCTTTCCATCATGGTTGCAGGATGTGTTCCCGCATGGGTGGATGTAAGTGCAGAGCCCTTTCATCATGGTTATAGGATGTGCTCCCGCATGGGTGAATGTAAGTGCAAAACCCTTCCATCATGGTTGCAGGATGTGCTCCTGCATGGGTTGATGTAAGTGCAAATCTCTTTCATCATAGTTGTAGGATGTGTTTCTGCATGGGTGGAAGAGTAGAGCCTTTTTATCATGGTTGTAGGATGCGTTCCCGCATGGCTAAATGTGAGTGCTGCGCCTTTTTGATGTGATTATAGGATTGTTTCCTACATGATCAGATGTGAGTGCTGGGTGTGCCTTTCTGATGAGTAGGTCAGATGTAAGTGTTGGATGGGCCATTCTGACGAGCAGGTTAGATATAAGCACTAAAGAAGACCTACATGGAGGCTAGGCCTACAACCAGCATGAAAAAGGGTTGGCTCTGTATAAATTCTTGTGACGAGAAGAATTATGAGATAGCAAGTGTGATGATCCAGTGATGATGATCCAGCAGTGATGGTCCAGATCGAGTGATGATCCCGATCCAATGATGATCCAGATCGATTGATGATCCAGATCTAGTGATGATGTCCAGTAATGATCTAGATCGAGTGATGATCTAGATCCACTGATGATGTCTAGTGATGATCTAGATTTGAAGATGGAGATGTCTTGAAGATGAAGATGACTTGAAGATGAAGATGACTTGAAGATGCAGATGACGAGATGACCCAGAGAAGAAGACCAGTGATGAAATTGTGTCGAGAGAATACCTTCCTAGTTAATAGGGAGTGTTGATGTAATTGTAACTTTGGAATGTATTCACTTGTATTTCTTATCTATTGTAACCCGATGTTTATTTCGAGATGTACTTGGGTCATGTCATGCCCCAATGTTCCAATTGGGAAGATGTATTATGTAAACAAGTCATGTCAAGTCATTGTGTGTAACCCTCCTATTATCTAAGGGTTAAAGCCCCGTAATTACGAGGCACTAGCGTTATTAGACTCTCCTAGAGAGGTCGGCCCTAGTAAGGTTTTATTCATGCCAGGATTAGCATAAATAGAGAGTTGGAATCTCTATTTAGTACACATCACATACACACTCAAGTGCAACGCATAGTTGAGGAAGGAGAAGACACTGGGGCTAAATAAGAAGAAGGTTACTGCTGTCACGAGATCACTTACTGTTTTGGGTTTTACTATTTTGGTGTTGATTCTATCTCCAAGGAAGTTGTGGGGTTTTCTCCATTTATGGTTTCCCCAAGGAAAAACACTGTGTTCATTGTCTCTTGTGTTTGATTGCTGCACTTATTATTTTCTCAGTTAAAGATCCTAATAATGCTAGCTGAATGTTGAAAAACTAACATATTGGAGTATTGGAAACACATATAGAGGTTAACTTCCACTTACTGATGTCCATGGATGAGTTTAAGTGCCTCTGAGACCATTCCCTACATTTTAGGAACCACTCTGGGTGCCACCATCAACCTCCATTAGATGGTTGTGGTAGTGTTGAGACTTAGAAATTCGCAGGCAACAACAGTAAGGGATTCTCCCCAGTCAACATTCCCAACTAGCCCATGACTGTTTGGTGTGGGGAATCTGTCTGGTTTGTAGTCCGGCTACCGTAGGTCAAGTAACAAAAATAAAAGGTTTTACTGGTTGCGGCCTGGTCCACCATGTATATTTTTTGTGTTTTTAGTTTTAAGTATGATATGCAAGTGCCTATCTAAACTGTAGATTGATGTATAATATGAGGATTGGTCACAATGTGATATACAGGTTCTTACCTCTCGTCTTAAACTCTCTCGCATCTAAATCACACACAGCAAGAAAATAAAACTAACTACATAACCTATCTCTAGGGAGCAAGATAGCAGTATTTTGTTTCTTCTCCAACGCCGAGGCTGTAAAGAGAACTAAAAACTTGATTCGAATAGAAAAGGAATTTTGATAGCACTGAAAGAAATCATTCAAAACAAAGGACAAAATTTTCAGATTGAACTTTAAACTCTATGACCCAAATCATTTGCAAACACAACAATTTTTTCGAAAAGCATGAAAACAGTTGATCTCAAGACAATCCAAACTATAGCAGAGGGAAAACAAAAAAGAGTTCATGAATCCACCAATGCCTAGGCAAGATAAAAATTGAAAGGAGGGTCCAAGATTTCAAAAATTTGGGAAAATAGTTGCAGCTACAACAATAGGGGACTACCTGGTGAACCTAGATCTGTGGACAATTTCTTCCTTAAGTAACAGACTATTTGACAATAAAACCAACATGTTGAATTCTTCTAGATGCCTGAATTTCCCAAATCACAAATATATGTACTTTTAATCATTGAGGGTAGTCCAATTTAGGAAAATGGAAACCAATATTTCAAAGTCAAGATAACTCTTTCGAGGCCAAGAATATGAGTTTCATTTTTTACCTCTGTCTTCGAGTTGCTTCCAGCCTGGACACCACAGGATCGTAACATATGGTAAATAAAAATATTCATTTGTTCCTCATTCTTATGCCATCTTGCACTTGTTGTGCTTTTGGACTTTTTGTCCTTTTTATGAGTCCTCCTTCATGCCTTTCTCTCTGAATTTTTTATTCTGGCTCCTCTATCCATAGTGTCCTTTTGTGTGAGAGATGTATTTAACCTTTAGCTCATGAACGGAGAGGAACTTTTGGCAATTTAGTACTTGTATGATTCAGTACTTTGTTTTGGTACCTATTGCTTTCCTAGGAGTTTTTTTTACTTGTGTCTGCCTTTTGGCTTTCAATTCTCGGCATGGGATCATTTATATATAATACTTCCTTTCCATGGGTCTTTTGCTGTCACTCCCTAGGACATTTTACATGTGAGATGGATGGAACCTCGAAAGAGTATTCCGGACTTTTGATCCTGAGTTTTTTTACAAGGATTAAGTAGGACTTCAATGTGCCCATAGCCATTTAGGAAAATTGTTCAACTAGAAGAAATTCTTTCAGATAAAACAATAGTACACAGTCCTATAATCAAGGATTTTAGTTAATCCTGAATTATGATGCTCTCCATGCAACCAAAAGTTTTCCTCTTTTATTGAATTCAACCAAAAGCTAACTAAAACCAACAGAAATAAAATAAATCAAACATAAACCAACAAAGCAAATTATTTATGTACAAAGCAAAAGAACAAAACAAAAACTCAGGAAAAATAAGGTTTGAGAAACAAACCATTTACTGGTAAGTTCTCTTCCCACCCCTGTAAATCTTGCAATTTATAGGTTGAGGGGCCAAGTTTTGCTGCAATCTGGAAAGGGCCTACCCATAACTATTGGAATTTCGTGTGTTTTCTTTTCTCATCATGAGGGTGATCCCACTTGAGAATCAAATCTCCCACCTCAAATTCTTTTGTTCTAGCTTTGTGCTTATCAAACCACCTCTTTACTACCTCCCGTTGTTGTTTAAAACATTCTCTGGCCCTAGATCTATATTCCTTTTCCTTCAAAAGATTATGTATCCTTATCTGCATGACTTCATTATCCGATCCTCTAGATTCCTGAGCTATTATGGAAGAGGGTAGCATGATATTGGGGGGTAGAATGGATTCTTTTCCATAAACAAGGGTATACGGGGACACACCTAATTAATTCTTGGTGGTGACCCTATTAGCCCAAAGAGAATTTCGTAATGCTGAGTGCCAACTCCTCTAGTTTTCTATCACAGTCTTTTTTAAAATTCTAATCAGATTCTTGTTCGTGGATTTAGCCAAACCATTTCCCTGTGGATAGTAATTTGCAGAGTAATGCAACTTAATTCCTTTCTCATGAGAAAATGCAGTTAATATAATCGAGGAAAAGTAAGTAGCATTATCAAAAACTAAAGAAATTGGAACTCCAAACCTAGTTATAATATGATCTTGCAAGAACTCCATGACTGCATCTTCATTTGCTTTATGCAACGGAATGGCCTCGACCGAACGAGCGAAGTAGTTGGTTTCCGTCAGAATATTATTGTGTTGCAAGGGAAAATTTGGCTTTATCTCTCCAATAATTTCCATCCCCCGTTGCTTAAAAGGTTCAGTTATCATTACAGGCTTTAATGGTCCTACTGCTTCCACTTGTCTTCCACCACACCTTTGGCAGATGACGCACTTTCTAACATGGGTATGTGCATATTTGAATAGCATGGGCCAATAGTATCTAGCTCTAAGAATTTTATGTGCTGTTGTATATCCAGAGAAATGTCCTCCAGCAAGCCCATCATGTAAGTCTATCATTACCTTCTTCGCGTCTTCTTTCTCTAAGCATCTAAGAAGAAATCCATCATAATTCTTTCTGAATAATATTCCTTCAATAATCTGATATGAGGCTGATTTAAGACATAGTGCTCTTCTTTGCTTAGAATTCCAATGTTTCGGTAACAATCATGCCTGAAGGTAATGCACAAGGTCTTGATACCAAGAGTCTGGAACTATGAAAAGAGGACATACATCCATCAAATGTAACTCAACTTCATCTTCCCAGCTCTCTTCTTCATTGTATTTAATTTCATTCATTAGTTTGCACAATCCCTACCCTTTAAATATGGAACCTGGCTTGAATTCGAGGTCATACTTTTGTAGAGATGTTACGCAGTTGCCTCTTCTTTCTCCTAACTATTTGTGTACGAAAAGAGACCTCACAACTGGGTGTGGAATGCTTACCTTTGTCTGGTTCTTAAGTATGTATGGCCTGAATTGTTTTACCACTTTGAACACAGCATAAGCTTGTTTATCCACAACTAGGTAATTCAATTCAGCTCCCTGCAAACCAGTGCTCATAAATGATATGGGGAACTCATCTTCCCCATCTTCCTTCTGGAAAAGCACAGCTGCTAGTGAATCATTAGATGCGAAAGTGTACAAAATAAAATCTTTCTCAAAATTTGGACTTTTGAGGGAGGGTGCATGCACAACAACTGTCTTTATTTTACTAAATGCATTCTTCTCTACTTCAGTCCACTTGAATTCTACACTTTTCTTTACCATTTGCTGCAAAGGTTTAACAATTTGAGCAAAATTTGGCACAAACCTTCGCATGAAATTTATTGTCCCCATAAATGACTTCATGCCCTTTTTATTATGGGGGAAAGGAATCTGTTTAATAGCTTTGATCCTCTCTAGGTCTATGGAGATCCCCCTCTTAGACACCACGTGAGCCTACAACTTACCTTTTGTAACAGAAAACATGCACTTCTTGGGGTTTAGTGAGATACCATATTTTTGGCAGCATTCAAAAATATGCTTTAGATGAAATCTATGTTCCTCTCTTTTCTTTGTGAATATCGTGATGTCATCGAGGTATACTACAGCATTGTGGCCAATCAGACCGTTGAAAGCTATTTCCATAGCCCTCTGGAAAGTAGCTCCAACATTTATGAGTCCAAAGTGCCCCACCTAGTTTTGAATGTCGTTTTAAGTCTGTCTTCTTCAGCTACTAATACTTGATTGTAGCCTGAGAATCCATCTAATAAAGAGAAAAGTTTAGAACCCAAAACCATTTGCAATATCAGTTCCATGGGTGGGACAGGATAATTGTCTTTATCTAAAGTGTGATTTAAGTTTATGAAATCCACACATAACCTAATTTCTTCGTATTTCTTCCTTACCGGTACAAAATTTGAAACCCATTCCGAGTGTCTAAACTTGAAGATAATTCTAGCATCCAATAGTTTTTTAACTTCATTCGGGATCAAAGGTTCTAATTTTGGATGCATTTTCCTTAAAGGCTGCTGATAAGGTTTGATTCCAGGTCTGATGGGAGTAACATGTTGAATAATATTGGTGTCATATGTCTTCAAATATTCATATGTCCAGGCAAAAACATCTGTGTATTGTTTGAACAGGCTAATGAATTTATTCCTTTCACCTGCAAAGCAACACTTTCCCAAATTCACATTTTTAGGCTCAATTTCAGTCCCCAAATTAATCAACTCGAACTGTAGAGATGAGCTACGAGTCTTCACATTCACTGGCCTTCTGAATTTCTTGTTTAGATCAAACATTCGCTCTAAATTCCTGACTCCTTTAGGAATAAAATTATCAAATTTTAGCTCGGATTGATGTTCTCCATCATCAATACTTTCCCCTTTGAAGGTTTCATCACTTGTCAGGCATTCTAGAATCTGTTGATCATCATCAAACACTCGTAGATTTGTAATCATATCTGGAACCAAAGGCCTGAAAAGCAATTCAATAAAGCATTGATTATTAGAGGGCAGAAGCCTCACAGCTGAGGTAGCCAACAAGTCAGCTGCTGCATTCTTAACTCTTGGAATTGATACAATGTTAAATGCATGAAAATATTTAAGCAAATCTCATACTTCATTCTGATAAGCTTTTAAATGAGGAGAAATGCAATGTATTTGATTTCGAATTTTTTTTACAATTATTTCAGAATCCCCAAACACTTTCATATTTTTTACCTTTAATTCAATTGCTTTTCTTAGTCCCTGAACTAGTGCTTCATATTCAGCTATGTTATTGGTGCATTCAAACTCTCACCTACATGAAATAAAATGTTTATTTTTCTCAAGGTCAATCAAGACACATCCGGCTCCTAACCCCTCTAAAGTTTTGGAACATCAAAGAAAAGCGTCCAAAAATCGCTAACCACTACTATGCAAAAATTAACATCTACATCTACAGCTAATTCTACTATTTTACAATCAATTTCATCAGCCTGTGAAAACTGAAGGATATCAGGCTAAGCGTCTGATGTATCGTTGGCTTCTTCTGCTTGATAGTTTCCTGGTTCTAGATCAATAAAGTAATTTCCCAAAACAGAATCCACTGGTTCATTTTTACCTTCAAACTAAGTAACATTGTGTTTGATGTGGGGCTCCCTCAAAACTTTAATTTGATTTGGGCTTCCTTTATATGGTAGCCACAAGTCTGACCAGTCCGAGGAAAAATATCCGTTCAACTTTGTCGAGCAATCTCTGCTCAAAACAAGTCCATAAGCTTCTGGTATGTCAACCACCACAATATCAATGAATTGACATACCTTATCATTTGAAGATAAGCGAACGAGAACATCCTCCATCTCCCCAATTACCTTCACATTCGTTCTGTCCAAATGAACGACACTCCAGGTAAATGGTTTGGGTTTTCCATTTATCCTTTTGTAGACCGACAGCGGCATGACGTTGACTGATGCCCCCGAGTCTACTAGGCAGTTATGCACGTTTTGGTTGAAAATTTCAAAAGTAAGGAGAAAATGTGGATTCTTGCATTTAGGATTACCTCCCACACTTGCTTCACCAATTTCTTTTTCTTGGGGCTGATTGTCAGTAGGCAGCCTCTCCTCTGGTATTTTGAGTGCTCTCAATAGCTTTTTTTTCTGCTGCAGCACATTGCACATTTCAAATAATGAGATGTTTGCCCTTACCTTTTTTATATCCTCCACAATGTCATAATCCATCTTATGTTCCACGAGATTTGGTTTAACATTATTTATCTTTTCTTCATTAGGATTAGTAGGCATGTTGATTTGTCTAGGATTTTGACTAGTGATGGTAAATTCCATAATTTTATTAGCTGAGGAGTTGTTTTGAAATTTCTTAACATTCTTTTGAAGTCTCTTGATCTTCGGGAGCATAAGACTGCTTTCCTTAATCAACCCCTAACTTCTCGTTGTTATATTTGTCTCCAAGATGTCTTCATATCTCAAATCCTTTTCTTCCTCGACATCAAACAACGATACACAGTCCCATAAAACCATGGCCTCATCCTCCTATTTTTCTGTTGATTTATTGTTGTCTTTCCCTTCCTCATCATTATCCTCAGTTAGTTTAGAATCCAGCAGCTGATTCATAACCAAAGTCATCGAATTTATCAATTAAGGACAATTCTTTTTAGAATATGGTTGTTGGTGAAAAGTGCAAAAGTTATCGATCCCTACCTCCATTAAGTTCATAGATGCATGGCTGTGCGGAGGGGGTTGGGATTGATTGTTGTCTTCCCTTTTCTTGTAATAATGCTTATAGAACTTTTGGGCTTCCTTTTCCTTTTCCAAGTTCATGATTCTGTTAGAGAGCTTCTGCATCATCTTTGTCATTCCTTTGAAATCTGGTGATTGCTCCTCTTTAGGCTTAGTAAATAACAAAGCTTTCCTCCCAACATTTTTTTCTCCTGACAGTTCAGGATAATCTTCGATGCTTTATTTTTCAGCCTCTAATCTCTTCACTTCATCATAAGTCTCTACTAGCGTAGTTTTGGCTTTCATTTTGGCAAACATGGCCAACTCGGGTCCTAGAGCTGAGGTATAATATTCAATCAGAACTTTATCCGAGGGTTTGTCAGCTTTAGAAAATTTCTTAAGATAGGTTGCGAATCTTTGGGTAAAACTATGTACCTTCTCTTTTCTTTCTTTCTCTAAGGTGCATAGTCCTTTCATGAGAGCTGCATGAGTTTTTTGGGTCGCATACTTACTTCTAAAAATCCTTTCAAAGGTATCCCCTTCCAGGATAGAGTTTGCAGGAAAACCAAAGTACCACGATGTTGCTGCTCCTTTAAGGGTGTGTGGGAAAAGTCTACAAACTACATCCTCATGTTCCCTAGCCATTAATCCTTCTATTTCCAAATAGAAACTTTGCAAATGGTCATCTACTAACACCTTCTCATTTGGATCAAACTTGGGCATCATCTTTTCAAAAGCTTGAGGTAAATAATGCAACGGAGGTGTCAGGTTTAGAGGTGACCTAGCCTTCCAAGCAAGTGGTGGATTCAGTGGGTTGGGTGGCTGAATTGTGTTTACACCTGCCATGATTCTAGGTGGAGAGTGAGGAGACAAAGGAATAGGAGTCCTAACAAGTGAACATTAAGGTGTGTTTGGGCCTACTTGATTCAAAGGCTAAAAAACCTCTTGTAATGCTACTTCTACTAACTCTTCCCAATCTCCAACCAACACTGAATCTTCCAAGATGGGACGGTCTTTATTCTTGTATTCTCTTTGGGGTAAATCAGGGATAATGGATAATCCTCCAATACTCTTTACATAAGCCCATGTGTGTCTTCTCAAATCATTTACCACTTGGTTGTCCGCAGAAAACAAATGTTCTTTATTCTCTTCAGTATTTGGATCAGGAAATAAACTACTTTCAAAACTATCACTGGTGGAGTTATTTCAAGGAAGTGGATTTCCCCGGCCAGCCATGGACTGGTGACCCTCCTTCTAGCGCCAAAAAATGTTGAGGCCTAGAAATTCATAGCCAACAACAGCAAGGGATTCTCGCCAGTCAACGTTCCCAACTAACCCGTGACTGTTTGGTGTGGGGAATCCGTCCGGTTTGCGGTATGGCTCCCGTAGGTCAAGTAACAAAAATAAAAGGTTTTACCGGTTGCGGCCCGGTCCACCGTGTATATTTTTTGTGTTTTTAGTTTTAAGTATGATATGTAAGTGCCTATCTAAAATGCATATTGATGTAGAATACGAGGAACGGTAACAATGTTATGCACAGGTTCTTACCTCTCATCTTAAACTCTCTCGCATCTAAATCACACACAACAAGAAAATAAAACTAACTACTTAACCTATCCCTATGGAGCAAGATTATCATTTATTAATGAGTAATGTATTTTGTACATGCATTATGAAAAATCACAGATAGTTGATACTTCTTTCAAAACACATGAACAATTAAAGATATTTGAACAACCAGATAGCCAATTGTTTATGAACAACATTCATTACTCATAGTGGAAATTTTCATAAAATAAACTAGAGAACGTTCATACAAGAACATAGGTTCAAAGAGTTAGAACGATCTCACAGTTAATGGACACAAAGTTGAAAATGAAATAGTTCCTCTTCAACAAATCCATAGCACAACATTTGAACATTCCACCAAGATTTCTCCAACATGCAAATTGTAATTATCTATTGCAAAAGGAAATAGTTCTTGTTAAAATATGTCCTCACAAATCTCACTGGGAAAAATTCCTCATTCCCTCTAACTTTCCTCGCTTTATACAAAAATAGCAAAACCCTTGGGCTGCCCCTCCCCCCCTAACCTCTGGGCTCCCCAAACCATTTTAATCTCATAGTTTTGTCAGTTTATGAGTGCTCATGATTCATAGAGACGTTGCATTTTAGATTTATGACTCATGAGTACATCATGAAACAGGACCAGCTCGGTGACTGATGAACCTTTCCATATCCTGGGCCTCTGTTGCTATCGATTCTACTTTGTATTTTATTTGTCTCTTTTAAGATCGCATTGATCTCAGAACATCTCTGCCTATCACTTTTCATCCAACTTCCTTCTGCTTTTTCCTTCAGCTATGTCACCTTCGCAGCAGTAATGTGAACAATAATCTAAGTCCATCTGTAGTTAAAACAAAATTCATCATTAATTCGGAATGTATATTTTCAACAAACGTAAACCATATTAACAATAAAAATAATCATCAAAATGAGGCCCTATACTACGTTCTCATCGCGAAACCTTAAAATGATAGAAGATGAAACCTCCGCCACCCATCAGATAGGGTGAAAACACACACAAAACAGGCAGGAAAAACCTTCATCGGTGGGAGAATCACTAAAGCATCGGTAGGATAGTTTAATCAATAGCCGCAACAGAGGGCTTCATATGGACAATGAGTTCCATGAGACCATTAAGTTTATCGACATCGAAAAGACTAAAAAATAAAGCATCGGGCGGAAAAACTCTTTGTCGGCGAACAAAACGACATAAACATCGGGTGGTTAGTGCAATATGCAGCCGAAATGGCAGAAAACGGAAAGACTACGGGCTCCGTGGCAAGTAAAACATAACAATGAAACCCACAACAAAACATCAGCAAGTGGAGAAGTTATATGGAAGACATTTAGTTCACTCAGGAGCCGCTATGGTGAAAAGCAATCAGACTACGACTTCCGCAAACCAATCAAAACCTCGATGATCAGAAACTTTAAGACTACAGATCGACAACAATAAAATAAGGATCTTCGGAACGTCGGTAAGATAGACAACAAGGTTTCCAAAATGATGGCTGCATAGAGAATTATGGTCGTGATTTAATGTTCAACTATCCTCCAAAAAAACCAAATCAAAAAGTTAAGTTCTGAAAGACTTCGGCGGTGCAACGATAGTAGTATTTTATTTCTTCTCCAACACCACGGCTGCAAAGATAACTAAAACCTTGATTCAAACATAAATGGAATTTCAATAGAACTGAAAGAAATCATTCAAAACAAAGGACAAAATTTTCAGATCGAAGTTTAAACTCTATGACCCAAAGCATTTGTAGACACAACAACTTTTTCAAAAAGCATGAAAATAGTTGATCTCAAGACAATCCAAACCGTAGCAGAGGAAAAAAAAAATAGATTTGATGAATCCACCAACTCCCAGGAAATATAAAAATCAAAAGGAGGGTCCAAAATTTCAAAAATTTGGGAAAACAGTTGCAGCTGCAACGGGTAGGTGACCAGCTATGTTGATATTATCTTCAGTTACATTTAGTTAAATCATTTTCAATCAGTATAGCACCAGTTATGCATGGTTGCATGGGGAAGTGGTGTCTTTTTCCACCTACCTTCTTAGTTTAATTGGTTTAACTAGTTTATATGATTGTCAGACTCATTTAGTTATCCATAGTTAGACTAGTGGCTCCCATGCAGTGATTTAGAAACTCCTAGATATCCAGTCAGTAAGGATTGAGTTGGTAGACTCGAATCTTATACACATGATTCAAATTATCCTTATTGTAACATTTTTGTATACTGGTGGAATTAATGAAGAATAATGTTGTAATTTGCTGATCAATTCTTATCATTTTTCTCCGAAATTTGTCTTGTTCATTGTACATTGTTCTTACTATTCCACTGCCCAATTATACCTTTCAATTTCTTTCATTACATGTATATCAATGGTAGTTTAAGTGCATCTAATATCATTCCCTACATTTTAAGATCTAGTCTGAGTGCCACTAGCAGCCTCCATCAGTTGGTTGTGGTAGGTAACTGGTTATGCTGAGTTTACCTTCAGTTACATTCAGCTAGATAACTTTCAGTCATTCTACTACCAGTTATGCAATGTTGCATGGGGAAGTGGCACCTTTTTCCAGCTACCTTGTCTGTTTAACTGGTTTAACTAGCTTAACTATTTGTTGAACTAATTTAGTTATCCAGAGTTAGACTAGTGGCTCCCATGGAATGATTTAGACACTCCTAGTTAGCCATTTGGTCAATATCGATTTGTTAGATTTGAATATTCTCCACATGATTTGAATTTTCCTTATTGTAACACTATTGTATACTGCTGGAATTAATGAATATTAATGGTGTAATTTACTAATCAATTCTTATTAGTTTTATCTAAAATTTGTCTTGTTTAGTATCATTTTTCTTATTATTTACTGCACAGTTATACCTTTCAATTTCTCTCATTTCTTGTAGATCAATGGTTCAATAATAATTCAAACACGAAGGATAAAAAACCTTGCAAACAATATTATAGTATGATAGATAATTGACAGAGAATGATTACAACACAATATAATATTGTTTGATAAGAGAGAATAAGAGAATAGAGATCATATGGAACATTGTATTGGACTTCCCAAGTGCATAACACTTTAAGAACAATCCATTTAAATCATACAAATAAGGTAGAGAATGGTTGCATGCTTTTATGCACGGGGCACACTGTTAACACTATGAACACTATTTCATCATCAAACTTGTGCCCTTTATTACTTGTTTTCAAGTTGTGACCTCATAATTATCTCTCACAAAGAAGATATGTGCCCTCCTTAAATTAATTTGTGTTAATTGCGTCTAACTAATTTGTTAACTAATTGAATTGAATGGAATTGCATGTAATTGATTGTAACTGATATGAACTAAATGTAACTGAACAAACTGAATGTAACTGAACATAAATGAATGTAACAAGTGCTTCACTATCAGTGTCATCTTCAACAACTACTTTGCATAAATTAAGGAGTTGACTCCTTAATTAACTAGACTTGTTTATCACAGCTAAGACTCAATTGATGTCTTTATTAATTCAAGTTCTTTTGGAGGCATACATGTGAAATTTGAATTCTCTCTCTATCTATGTGGTCATCTTGTTTATCATTAATTATTTTTTCACGGTCCATATATGTGTGTGACTAATTAATCATCTGTATAAGATGATAATAATAAGAATTGTTCCAAACCTATTATCATATTTATTACCTCAGGCCATCTAGTCACACACTAAAGTAAATCACTCTAGGGGTAGCGATCCCTGAAAAAGACTTGTATCACCTAGTGACCATGACTAGACATACATCACATAGTATATCCTCGATACTTAATACAACATAAGTCATGTGGTATTGATACAACACAAGACCTTGAACTTAATACAACATAGGTTATGGGATTGATACAACACGAGTCCATCTCCAGTTAAGGAGAACCATCTCGTAGGGTACGTCTATGAGAATCATTTGACTTGATATGACACAAGTCTCTAACCTTAATACAACATAAGGTCATGATCTTAATAAGACATAAGATCCCATTACAAGAGTCTCTCTCAAATAAGACAAGGTCATATCTTAATACAACATAAGCTCTTTAACTTAATAGAAGATAAGTTAGTGAAATCAATAGGACATAAGTTCCATGGAGATAATATGAATCTAATACGATGGAAATTCCAGACTTTATACAACACAAGTCTCGTGGGAATGAATTTTGAAGCTGTACTTTCAACAATAACATGCTCCACCAGCATATACTTGGCATTTCTTTAATTGGCAGATGAGGGGCATCATCTTTCTGTGGTGGAATGTATCCCAGTAACATTGTCACAAATCCTCATCCCAAGGATTTAGCACCATCGGTGTATTTTGTTTATACTTCTTGGTTTTCTTATGAATCCCAATCCTTTCTTCTTCAGTTAATTCACTGGAAGTGGAATTGAAACAACTTTTGGTTTCTCTTCGACAATAGATCCCCAAGTAGTGATAGTGTTGGACACATTGATTTCCATCGTTGCAAATCACAAAGTGTAGAACTTGGCTTCGAAAACTATTACAATTCTAGCTTGATATATACTCTTCAATAGTTTAACATCATGAGTTTGAATGTTGGATGAACTTCCTTTTGAATTTATCATCACATGCAGTTAGCATATATGATCACATGGTTAGTTAGAATTACTAGATATTGGAAATGATTACGGGGGTGGAGGATAATCCATTCACACACTTGGTTATTTTTTGTTTTTTATGACAAGCTTCCACTAACTATTCCACTACTTCATCCATAAAAACAATTACTTAATGTGCATTAATTGCAGACTTGGCATATCATCACACCGCAAAACCAAACTGTCACATAATATCAACCCTGACAGATCATAGACTTCAACAACATGGCTAGTATTGTGGCTAACTATGATAAGTTTAGTACTTTGACAAACATACAAGTCTGACATATATACACTACTTTGATACACAATACTTTGACCAAAATATATATACAAGACTTGAACACATAAGAAAAATTCAACAAATATTAATTCAACACACTGAGCTCAGTACCTTTGTGTTAGTTCATACTAACCCATAAAGATTTGTCTAAGTTAAATATGTTGGTGTACGACCATTCTAGTTTATTGTAATTAAGAGAGTTGGAGAGATCTTTGATGACTGATTCTTGATCAAATCTATCCCTAGTGGATTTATGCCTATCTTGAGGGTGGCCTCTTAGTGGGAAAACCTACATCGTATAGAGAGCCAGAGGGTTGAGAAGAAAGTCAAGCCTTCAGTTGCTCAGTCTTATTAAATCAGATAAGTAATTTTCAGATGTTAAGTTATCTCATGAATCTTTACCTTTTCATTCTTATGAGATTAATATAATCAAATGTGTTTATATGTATATCTAATTTTTTCCTTTATATTGTTAAGATGCTAGTTTTATAGTAAAAATGTTAATACTTAGTAAACTAATGATTGAATTGTTCTTTCCCTTATGTAAAGTAGTATTTTTTATTCCATATTTGTTATAATCTCAATGATGGTGGAAATATAGCTAAGAATCCATGTTTATGAGTAATGTTCAGCATGCACATTAATGGAGTTTATAAGTTGTTTTTGAATTGTAATGAAATGGTTATTCAAGGAATTGTCTTGTCAATGATCTGGTAAGTGAAAGTTTATTGTGTTGATCTTTATTCTTAATCCCTTTATATTTAGTTTATTTCTAGAGCATAAAGTAAGATTGGAATGTATGCTTAAAGAAATACTCCTTTCAACTAAGATCTTAGTTAGCTTTATCTAGAATATCATTAACTATTATGTTTGAAGTATTATAACTAAAAGAAGTAATGTCTTGTTCATAAATGAATTTATCATGATAGATTACTTCCCTTGAATTACCATACTTATAATATATGAATAAATAATATTGGATGTTAAATAAAAGTCTTGTTATTAGTTACTATGTTAAGGGAAGTATAAAATGAAAGATTAACCAATGGAATTAATATATGATCTTCTCTTAATATTCTTAAATAGATGAGAATGGTTTACTTTATTTTCTTTCTCTTCTAGATGTATGAAAGTGGATGTAACATACTATAAGCTATATAGTTACCCTTAAGGGGATCATCTGGAATTATTATATGATATCGAGATTTATAGGATTACCATACTTATACTAATAATTGAATTCTTGAACTATTAATTAATATAGTGAAATTTAAATAGATTTTCATTCTCAGTATGAAGAATAAGATTAATGAGTATGTGTTTAATTTAAAGTTCAAGTATTCATTGTAGTTTACAATTAAGTTATGTGTAATGATATTATGATATTGACTAATATTGAAAGGAGAGATGTTATGACCAAGGGTAAAGTATTATATAATTGTTAACCAAGAATTTTTCAAATGTTATAATATGGACTTATAAGGGTAAGAGTCTTAAATCATTCCAAAATTAATCTATTAGAGTTGATGTTATGTGTATTTTTATGTTTAGGAATACATATATGGACTCCATCAATAATTTATCATGTCATGTAACCATTGAGACTAACAAAATTGTTTGCTTAGATATACTAAAAACGAAAATTTACCCCATTTCCCCAAAAATGCATTGAGGAATTTCGGTACATTACATTTATTGTAAGTATAGAGTAAGTAATATATATGTTCGGTATTTAATGTTCTTTAAAGTTTATACAATAGTATATCATTAGTATGTTTAGATTAAAATGAGTCCTTAAAAAAAATCATGAAGTGTGGTTGTTTGGGTGCACTTGAAAGATTAGACAATTTGTGTAGCAAATTAAAATTTTAGAATGATTTGTGACTAAATTGAAAAGTGTAGATGTAGTGGTTGAAATATATGAGATTTCACAATTTGTACATAAAATGAAATTTCAAAATGACCATGATAGGTGAAATGATAAATAAAATTATAAATTTTTATAAATGGTTATTTTAATATTTAATTGAGATATTAATGTCCACTAAAGGTCAAAATTGGATAGTAGGATTGCAAGGAATACAACATGTAAAGATGATCAAAGTAAGGGGAAAGGATATTCCAATAGACAACTAAGCTAAACGAAGGGAAACAAACATAGTAGGAAGTGCTAGTGCAATGTTATGAGGAAAAATGAAGATGTTGAAGGAGTTCCCTTTTCAAGATGGCATGTATCTCTAAAGAAGCACTTCTAACATTCAAGATATGAAATAAATGCGGGTTGGGTGTGACACCATTTAACTGATTAAATACATAATGAATTGTAAGTCTATCACATGCACTTGAAATATCACGATGAGGCCTCTTCTTACTAGTTCTAGAGTGTTGGAACTAAGAGGTAATCAACTAGGTTCATGTAAGTTTGGGGAACCAACATCCACTAAATCATCAACAAAGGTCAAACATATTCTAGAGGAAGAAATATAAGCGTTTATGGTCTCATAGGCCATAAGTGTTTAGAGATAACCAAGTGAATATAATAAATGTCTTCTAATCTCATAGTAGGAAAAGCATCAAAATATAAAGTGGTATCCAATATCATGTCATAAGGGTTAAATTTGAAAAAGGTGATGTTCCCAAAAAAATTTATGGTGATTAGTCTTAGTGATAAGCTACTAGGAGAAAAATTCAAGTTGGGAAAGTGGATTCCTTAAGCTATATTGGAAAGTGATTTTTCCATAGCTTGAGGGATGACTGAGCCAATTACTACATTGAGGATACAAGTTTGAGTGGTGGTAAAGTCTAGGAGAAAGTTGAAGACCATGTGAAATGAAGGTAGGATGTGTAAAGATTAGTATGGATATCCATGTTTATATTTCCATTAGATATATTAGGATCATCCATTGAAAAGTAGTGAGGGGATGGTATGTTAATGTAAAGATCAATTAGGTGAGGCAATGAAGAGCATTTTTTATATCAAGTTGAATTAATTATACATTTCTTACTCCTTAGAGGACTTGATAGAAATACATTGATATCTAAGAAGACCTTTTCTTATTTTCCCATCCATTTGAATTTGTATATCAATGTCACAACATTAATTATCACCAAAGAAATGGTTGGGGATACTCCAAAGTTTTCAAGAATGATAATATGAGTCATTAATTTCTTGGCATGATTGTGATTGGATTACGTCATGACAAGAACTCTATCTATCCTGTTTTGGTCTACTCCTTGGAGGTATGGCTTGTTGGAATTTCGTTGGAAATTGTTGGAATTTGTTTTTGTCATTGATGTCAAACAAGAAACAAGATAAATGTCAAACAAGAAACAAGATTGATGTCAAACCAGAAAATGTTGATGAAGCAGAAAGTATAGAAGCTTCTTGTTATAGTTGATGATGTTGAGAAAAAAGCCAGTTTGAAGAAATATATAAAAGTATATGCAAGCCTTAGAAATATCAAACAGTGTCTCTCTATATGCACAAAACCATATTGAAGAAGTATGTAGACAAGAAACATGGAATTTCAAGAAGTCCACATCCCACTAAGACATGGGATTCATATACGCAAAATCCCCAATTCAATGGACAAAAGTGCACAAAACCATACAAGGTTTCATAATTATCAATAAGGTTAATGTCGACAAAAGATAAAATGAGGTAGCTAGCATAATTAGGAAGTAAGAGAGTTGGGTGTCCCCAAATGGAAGGAATCCTAACTTGTGGTCACATTCCTGAGTAATAAAAGTATAAATAAGAAAGATATGGAAGTATTGAGGTAAGATTGAAGATGAAGAAGACATAATATTTTGACTTGCCAAGATTATAATTTTGGGTGCTCAATAGCTCATTGATCTAGAAGAAGTTATGCAACAGAGATCTGAATTGTGCAAAATCATGAAGAAGAAAAATAGAGAGTGGGAAAATTAGAAGAATGTCTTGTACCATGATGTGAGAAGAGAAAAATGGGTGAATGACATAGATTGTAGAAGTATGAAAGAGCTAATATTTTCAAATGAGACATATTGTTGAAGTATGGAAGTGTTGATAGTGTTGAATGTCGTAGATCTTGGAAGGGATAGATCCCAAATATCATAAGTGATAATGTGTTAGTGAAGGATATCAAAGAATGGAGATGCAGATATTAGAAGACACAAACACAGATACCAAAAGACACATATGCAAATATCAGAAGACATAAATACAGATATAATAAGGCATAGATGTAGATAAAAAAAGAAATAGATGCAAATAAAAAAACACAGGTCACAGTTCAATTATAATTTGTTCATTTCAAGGAGGAAAGCAGGGGAAAGGAAACAGATTTGGTGCTTCCTTATAGTACGTGTTGTGAAAATCAAGGAAAGGGAGTTGGTGCATCCTTAGAGTAGGTTCTAGAAAACAGAAGGAGAAGGAATTGATGCTTCCTTGTAGTTAGATCTAGAGAATAAAGAGATGAGATTTGGTTCTTCCAACTCATTGGTGTTGGAAAATATATTTGGGATTTGATGCTTCCATCTAGTTTGTGTTGGATAATTTTGTTGATGCTGAAAAAAAAATAGAGAAGACAGTACTGTTCAATCAAGTTGGTGCCTAAATATTGCAAGTTGGAGCTTCTTTCCACCTAATTCATACTCGGTGGATTTTTCAAGTGAGTCAACAAAGTAGAACAATTATACTTGTTCATTCTTTAGATTCCAGTAGTCCACCGGGATTGTTTTTTTTTTTTTTTTAACAGAAACTGAATTTTTTTTATAAATTTTAAAAAAGGCTGTAGCCCAGCCAGGCGTACAAGGAGGAATTCTGAGAAAAAAGGCTGATGGCCTCAACTAGAACAGTTGGCCTTCTTAAAAGTGCTGTGAGAAATGAATCCCACAAATTTTTGAAGCTATTTCGAGAAAAGTACTGCTTACAAGAGTAGACTCTCACAAATTGTGAGCAGAGAAAAATACAAAAGCAAAGCATTAAACAGGCGGAGAGGAGTGTCCCTTAATGAAAGGATCCAGTTTCTTCTACGAACCCGCGCTGATGTTTGAGGCTGCTTCCTTTTCCCTACATTCTTTATTTGTCTTGCGTCCTCTGGTGAGGGGAGGAGAGGGAGCTGAAAACTCTTCAGAGTCAGAGGTTTCTTCTGTTGAGGGGACCAAGGATGCTAGCCCTACCTGGGCTGAGAACTCACCACCCAAATCTATGGGATCTTTCTTCGAGTCAAGGGAAGAAGGTTTTGGAGAAATTGCCTCCATGGCGCTTCTGGGATCACGGATGCCCGGCTCCTGGACAGCTGCTACGTCAGGTTCTTGCACTTCATCTTCCTGGAGAACTGCAAAACTATTTTTGATTTTCGGCAGTGGAGGATCTGCGAGGGGATCTTGTGAGGCCTTCTGCTGTGAAACCTGAGGCTCCTTTCTCCGGGGAGCCCTTCGCCTATTAGCAACTGGCTGGAAGTCTTCCCCATTAGCCGGGGGAGGAGCCACCGTCACCTGGGTTTTGGGCAGCTTTTCGCAAAATGACCATAAACATGGCACCGTAGACATTTGAAGGGAATGTGCTCATAGTCCAACGCTTGAATGTGACTGCAACCGCCCAAGTTAAGTTGAAGGACTTCCGGAAGCCCTTTCTCGAGATTGACCTCTACACAGATGCGCGCATAGGTGTATTGATCCCCTTTAGGCTCCGTGCTATCCAGAAAATGGCCGAGCTTGTTTCCAATATCAGCAAGGGAGCTTTTCCCCCAGAGATGAAGGGGAAGATGGGGGAGCCGGACCCAAACCGGGGCAGCGAATATCTCTGCTTCAGGATTGAAGTCTAGAGACCAAGGCGCTAAGAACAGCCCCCTCGATCCCATGAAGTATGGTCCAGATCTGAAGATTAGATCCCGCTCTTCCTTGCTCGCAAAGATAAACACAAAATACCCTCTTCCTGCAGCACATAAAGAGATATGGGAGGGCGCCAGGGAGCTCCAATGATCTGCTATCCATTGTTCCACTTCTTTGGGACTGGGCCACAGCTCAGTGAACTTGCCTATGAGGGATTTTTCTGAGAGCATAAGGGCCATGCGGCACGGATCAGAAGGGGAGAGCTCCAGAGAAGGGATCTCTTCCATCTTTTTAACAAACTTGGCAGGAGGGGCGGCCTTTGCCCTAGGGCCTGCAGATCTAATAAGCTCCCTGAAAGCCTCCAACGAATCCATGACCCGTCCACCAGAGGGGAGGAACGGCCACGGCGGAGGAAACGCAGCTCCAAAACACAAACCAGAACGCAGCTTGAACACGAATGAACGGGCCTGCACGCAGCCTGGAGGAGTGCGGGGGGCGCACTCAGCCTGGAGGAAACGCAGGCGGCTAGGGTTTGGCCCTAGCCGCAGAGGAGCCGTCTCGTCTCGCCTTCATTCTCAAAATAGAAACTGAGGACTATCCACCGGGATTGTTTTGGGAGACTTTTCAAAAATAATTGTAACGCATGTCCATACCCCCTTGGGGAAATTGTAAAAAATGTGCTAGAATGGTCATTTTTATAAAAGGCTTGGCTTCCTATACTTAAGCATCAAGAAAAATATCCGATACTATTTTTTCCCTTGATATTTATTTGTTGTTGAACAAACGACTAATAATTTCTGATTTTTTCACCCACACCTCCAAACTTGGGGTAGTCGTCTTAGTGGTTAGGACTTAGGAGGTTATTAGGTCCTACTTGTCAGTGTTTATAAACATGATAGGAATTTGAATTGAGTGATATGGAAATGTTCTAGGTCCCTCTATAGTTTCATCCGATTCTAAGAATATATATATATATTTCTATTTTTGAAGCCATTGTTTAATGGTTTAATTAAAAAACTTCAAAATTTAATAATCGATTATTCCATAGTCTGTTTTTGGCATGGGGATGCTTTTTTTCACACTCATAGATTTTTCTTTACCCCATAAGCCACGTTTTATGTGTTTCGGGTGGCTAAAACATCCTGTGGACCATTATTCAGTTAAAAAGCATCAAATTGGAGTTTTAATGCTAAAGGTGCATCAATATGGCACTAAAGTAAAAAAAACAAATAAGTAAAATATCAATGATTTAAGTGTAGAAATGGTAGAATGTGGGTCCCATGATCATGCACCTCTCTTCCATGTAAAGGAATTAAACTTTGGTTAAAGAGTTAGAGCAGTGAACGTTTTGTTTAGTGGTGACATCAACCATGAGGGACTCATGCTAATCCAATCCAAGTTTGCGATAGAATATGGAGTGGACCCCCATTCATATGATAAGTCTTAAAAAACCTTGGATAAGATTCATATCATTTGATTTGATTCATTGATATAGCACATGATTTGGTTGAGAACTCACACATGAGAAATAAAGAGACACCAATCCCATGGAGATTCATGGTTGGGAGATGTGGCTCTTGATCAATGAGTTGGTGGATTTTGGTGGAAGAGGTGGAATTTGTCTCTCTAGTTCCACTCCCCTCTAACTCACTTAAACTTATCTAGACTCCAATTAACTGAACTCCCTCTCGGTGAAAACGTGAAGTTGGGTAACACTTTCGTGAGAATCAGGTGCTCGAGCAACATAGCGGAAGTTATTCGGCCGAATAATCGATCCTATATTTGGCCAAATAATGTGATGGAGACATCGAATTTTTTTTTGCATTTGGTTTTTTGGCCGAACAACCTTTGTTGTAAATAACGGTTCCGTAACGGAAAATTATTATTTGGCCGAATATTTGTTTGGCCAAATAATTATTCGGCCGAATAACCTTTGAGACCTGAAACCTACATAGTTTTTAGGTTTCTCCATTTTCGGAAGGTAAAATGGATGTCTTACACTACAAATCGACTGTCACACTTGATACCATTAGTTTCATCATTGAATCTAATTTCCATAGGTATAGATTTTGTTGTGTATAGGTGAGATACAATATTTTAAATTTTTTTGTTTCTTAACATGTGTTCAGTGTCATTTCATCTCTTTCAAAATGCGGTGAAATGAAAAACATGTAACTTTAAAAATACACCCCCCGCCCAAAATTGAAACAAATTTTGTGTCGTTAATTGGAGTGTCTACTTCAAAAGGGTATTCGTAGATTTTAAATTTTTATAGTCAATTGAGAGAAAAGTGTCGCAACCAAAAACATGTTGAAAATCAACAAGGTTTCCCCATTGGTCAAATTCAAAAAAAATATTATAATTAGTATATAGATCCATTGGTTACAAACTTATAGTCATCCTCTAGTATATTGTGTTTATATTGTCGTAGCATATTTTATTTTTGCAAAACACGAGTTTAACGATGATTTTAGGGGCACAACCAAACATGACTATTTTTTAGTCCTTTAATTTTATAAGGACCAGGAATGATTTTAAGAACCCCTCCTAGATTTATATGTATAAAAATTGGGCGAATCTCTCCGATATATAGGAAAATTTAAAGGCGATTTTATCATTAATATAATATGTATATATAAAAAATTTGGCGAATCTTTCATTTTATTAGATAATGTTGTAAAATTTTGGTGAATCTTTCATTTTATTATATAATGTTGTAAAATGTTGGCGAATCTTTCGTTTTATTATATAATGTTGTAAAAACTTGGCGAATATTTAACTTCATTATAAAAAATTGTAAAAACTGGTGAATCTTTGACTGATTTATAGAATATTGTCAAAATAAAAGAATAACAACATTAGTCAAAGAACATGAATCACATCATCAACAACAGAACATGTAGGCTCACAAGTCACAACAGGAAGGTGTCATTGAAACACAACTGCACTGACTAGATTCAGGGCAAGTCGAGATTCAACTTGTTATCTCGTCCCTTAATGGTCCAATGGACATGTGGGGACCTGAATCTTGACAAACTGATAAACTCATAGAATCATACATTATGCTCGATCTTGGCCTCCACTAGCCAATTATGGTTATGGAGGCTAATATAATTATGCATTGTAATTATGCCAATTGATTATTGCATTAGATGAATGTTGGTCTTGTTCCAATAGGTATCCTACAATCAATGCATAGGAACCTAGTGCATAGACAATTTTTCTCTTTGCTTAGATATGTAGAGCTCATTTATTTTTTTGAATAACGATAAGTATTTACAAAGAAAATATACAGTCAGCGTAAAAGAATTGAAAAAATGAAGAAAAATAATTCATGCAACTAAAAGTTAATAAAAGAATCTTTTCTCAAATCCTAAAACCAACCTTGATTCAAGCTACAACAAAGGGTTAAATCAAGCATCGAATGAGAACTAGAATCATTCAAAGGAATTAACAAAATATTTAACCAAAATACACACAAACTTCAAAAATCGACAAAATGCTTCAAACAAAAGCAATAAACAAACCATAAAAATTTGTCAAGATATTTGTGCTAAATACCAACATGGTTTCATGTACTTGAATGAGCCCATTCTTTCTTAGCGAAAGTGTTGTCAAATTAGTTATTTATCATTTAATGTTAGGAAACTATCTATGTTAAGAGACAGCTCCTCGGGCTAGATTTCTCAAATTCCAGCGTCATTTCCTATCAGATACAAGAAAGAGACTATGTAAGAGATAAATATCAAACCATCAATCTTAAAATAAGATACATGAAGGTAATGTAGCTCAAATCATCAATTTTACAACAAAAAAGTATAATGTAGAATCTATTTTTACCTAAAACATAACCTCAATTTCATATATGGAGTTGAGGTTAGGTTTGAGTTCTGCTTTTAGCTTTTTATAGGAGCTACTTTTGGGATCCCACTTTGTGTTGTTATCATGATACTGCATAGTCCTCTTGACCTACTTTTGGGATCATTTGTTGGACATTAATAAAATAATCTTATCTTATCATAATTATTTTTGTTACCTTCATCATATGCTTAATGTGTTACTTTCATTATATGCTTAATGTACATATTGTGTGCCAGTCAGCTATTAGATTACCACAAGGTTAGTTAAGCACACAAAGTCTACACCACCGGTTTTAGATTGGGTACCATCATCAAAAGGGGGAAGTGCCCAAACGTTTCCCAAGGATTTATTTCCAAGGAAAAAAAACACCAATGTTCCACCAAGTTTTTGGGATGTGCAAATTTGGGAGCAAGGGAACACATCCAAGGGGACATGTGGAATCACCCCACAAAATCTATGGAACATTGAAGTCTCCAACATAGGAGGATAAGCCAAATACTAAAAAGATTTAAAATATGAGAATTGAAATGTTAACCATTAAAACTATTACATAACAACAATTTAAGCTAATCCAATTTGCAAAAGCACACTCAACTGCTAATATCTAGCACACAATAGTAAGAGAACAAGTCTAGAAGTACCATGTTCTGAGCATTTTCTTCCAGCAGTGCTAGACCCTCTTCTGAGTATTTTCTCCCAGTTGCAACGTCGCAACCAACAACCATGTAATAGTAAATGTTTGAGGTATTTAGTTTCCAGCAGCAGAAAATAATTAAGTATTTACTATTCACTATAACCACAATATCCAACAAGGGACTATGGAAAATACTTTAGGTATTAAGTTTTAAATTTTAACTATGGCCACAACAATAAATATCCAGTAGCAAGGTTTCTACGATTCCAACAATCCATAGCATCCAATAGCAATAATTATGTTTCACAGCATCTGGGAGTCACAAGCCAAAGGTCTCAAATCTCCCTCACATGGTCTCCCTCACACTTCCATGCCCACATAGCCTCACTACTCACACAAGTTAAAAGACAGTGCACGGAACTCACAGTCCCACTAAATGGCTTCATTTGTGCAGTCCCACTAAATGGCTTCATTTGTTCACCATCCTTTGCATTAGCAACAACAACACTGTTAATCTTCTTCCAACTTTTATTAGCTTCTGATAATTTAACTTAACCACCAATTTGGCTTCTTCATGCATCAATCTGAGTTAAATGCTATATAACATATAGGCTTCTACCAATTGATTGGATTTTTAAATCAGGTATTACCACTCTTGTTGTTAAGAGCTTCAAATAATTAAGGGGGTATAATTTTTTATTCATTGAGGCTTTAAATATGTCCCAAGTCACAGCCTACATGGAACCAATATTTATCTTGCACTCACATAAATCCTCCCACCACAGCAAAGCTTGCCTAGGCATGCATAGTTTTTCAAATACAACTTTGCCATCATCTGTAAATTGTTGCACTTTGAAAAAGGGGTATCTAACTTCCTTTGGAAATTATCAAGTCCATGGCCTCCACCTAACTGGTCATAGAGTGAAACTTTCACTTTGGGTTTCACTTTGAAAGAGGAACCTAGATTTAGAATCAAGCCTCCTTGAGAAGTAATTCATTTCTTGCCTAGATTGCTATCAAACAATTGCTACGAATAGTAGCCTATCATGTTGTTATAGAAGTTGTTAAATTCTGCCACGGATGGGCTATATTCATTAATTGACCATCCATAGGCCCAAATTTTGAGTTTAGAGTAGCGACTTTGGCTTCAACCATTCCAACACAACTCTGCAATTCATCCTCCATTTCCTTCTTTGGCTGAGAGCAAATATTGCCCATAAATTGTGTAGCGAATCAGAAACTAGATTTGAAACAAATGCTCTAAAAGTCTAATACCGATATGATTCCAAAGTATTGCTAGTGGAAATAAGTGCAACAACTGCAATATATAATCCCGCATACATAGCCAATATAAAATGGCAAGCAAATATTGAAGTAATCAAACATTCTTGGGAAATGAATCCACACAATAGGCAAAAGAAAATTGAAGAAAATATCAAATCCAAATTTTCATTAAACAAAACATTATGTACAACAAAGATATGAACAGAATTGAAGCTTTTATCAGCAACTACAATCCATCAATTTCTACAAACTCTAGAGACCCAATGGAATTGAATCAGCTGTACTACTACCGTCACTCAACCCCATTACAAAATGAGAAAAGAATATAAATACAACACGATGAATATGAATCATTGTAGATCTGATTTGTTCATATCTCAACAATACATTAGTGTACAATAGTCAAGAAGATGAAAAGACAGAGAAAAGATGTGACAATTTTTTATGACTGTGAGCTTCCACTCATAACCACTTGTTCAGATCTCTATCCACTTTAGCAAACCTATGTCAAACTAAATTGTGAGAATACACCCAAATTTGTGCCCTTGGTTCAGTGCTTACGTGCATACCACTAAAATATAAGTGTGACATGCATCCATAACACTATCGATTGCCACTCCGATGTGCACAGTTATTGGACTGCAGCACATGGTCCTGCTGAAACACCTTTAAGACTGAACTCTCTTCTTTCAATTTAGGACCTGATTGATTCTGACTCTTATTATGGATCAAACACCAAAATATGACTCTTATTATGAATCAAGCAACCCTAATATCTCCTTCTCAAGATTTTGCAATATGGGAAAAAGGATCCTACATGCCCCGCTTTACTAGTGTTCTTCATTGACCACTCTTTAAAGGAAATTATTCCATTGAAAGGTCAAATATTGTTTCATTCTGGAAATCTTACTCACTCCAAATCACTTTGAATTATGACCCTATATGCAGGATCGATGGCTTTAGGACAATGGTCAATGCTCTATTGGCTTGTTCTCATTGCATAATTGGAAGATTTTCACCAAGTTATTGAGCAAGAGTTTTTTAATTCATTCTTTGAGAACTTAGAGGCCAAGGGGAAGATTTTGGTGGGAGACCTTCTTTTCTAAATTTTTACCCAGAAAAGTATGCCCATCACAAACCCTCCCCGTGTGCATAAGACCTCCAAAACATAGTTTCCACACTCTTGTGTATGACTCCCAACACTCCCTAGTACGACAAGTCTAGCTCTAAGATGAATACTTACCTTAATGCTGTTACGATTTTCCATGACAAAGTATTGACAGATCAATACTCACCAATCTCAATGCTCTTATGAATTCTATTAACAGAGTGTCAACAGTCAATACTCACCATAATCCCAAGTATGTCAAATTTGTGCAGTCCCACCCTGGCCATTTCTGGGTTCACAAATTTGTGCACTCCCATCCTCGCCATTTCTTATCTATTAATCCAGCACCAATTTCATCTTCTTAGCCCCTTTTCTGAGAAAGGCTAGTATTTCTAGCCATTTTGATCATGTCTAATTGCTCTTGCATGGTTTCCATTGATGCCAGTTCCATGTTTCTTGGCTGACCTAAATCAAACAATGTAAACAATCAATCTAGTAGATCTTGTTCTTTGTGAGATAGAATGGCCATACAATGCATGTATCCTTCTTTTTTCTTTTTCTTTTTCCTATTTCTTTCTTTCTTCCATTTTTTTGTACTGGTTGTGATGGCTAGGTTGGCTAGGAAGGGATGGTGTATGGGAAAAGAATGGAAAATAATTAACAATTGAATAACATATCACTGCAGAATTGACAAGAAATATAAACAAAAACAAAAATATTGATTTGTGCTAAATAATAAACTGCCAACTAGCCTATGTTAGGAACAAAGGATGTAACTCAAAGGTGCAGAGCACAAAAGCAATTAGCTAAACATCTGAGAGAAGCAGGATATATAGTCACACAATGCAAAATAACTCATATTCTACAACTTCTTAAATAATTGACATTAAATCTCATATTTACCACCAACAAAAATCCATATACATAAGCACTTCAAAGACACTACTGGGCTCAAAGTAGAGATGAAAACCTTGAAGTAGAAAAAATGCCTTTTGCAAAAGACTAAAAGTTCAAAACTAGTCTACATAATCCTATATTTCATCTATTCTATAGACTTGTGAAGATGAAGGCTTATGGGGGTTGAGAAGGAGAAAACAATGTAAACAACCAATACACAAGTAATGACAACCAACATAGAATATGTGCATCCAACGGGCAACCAAAAGCATACAGAGTGTTTGGATTTGCTAGAGATTAGGGTTTCTTATGTTATAGAATTTATTGAGCCCCAACAACTATTATGTTGAATCCATTGGTTGTCTTTTTATCTTCTCATTTTCCGTTATTGGACCGTGTGGCAGTTTCACTGGTGGAATTAGCAGCTCTCCTAGACTCCCATAAGGCATGCAGCGGGGAGAATGATAATAGCCACCACACAATATTGTCATTTTGACTAATTCTCAAGGAGGAACCATGCAAGGATCAAGTGCTAGCAATCATGATGTTCAAATTTAAATTCATGTCCATGTAGGTTGTTGAATCTTCTCTCCTTACAATCCAAGCAAAATTAACAACTCATTTTATAGCCCACAATGCACATGGATATAAAGGACACTCATATATAATCTCAGTAGCACTATTGTCACCATTACAATCAAAACAACTTATGTTTGCTCTCAGCAACAAACTCATTCATTAGCAACATCTATGTTCTCACTGCCTTGCACATCACACCAGTGCCCAACACAATATCATATTTCCATGCCATTGTTAAACTTTACCTCATATTTCAGATCTGCACTCGCAAATGAAACCTACGGGTCCTAAATTTTGGAACTTAGTTTACACCTATCAAAGCCTAGATCTGCATATACCAAAACTTCTTTAAATTAAGTTTAGAAGGGAAAACAATGTACTCCATGTTAATTGAAAATAGCAGATAGAAGGAAGCTAAATATATATGTGTACAATATGGAAATTACAAACAATAATAGAAAATCTAACAACAATCACAAATACTCACTATTATTCATAAAATAATATTACAACATCTAGTACACAGGTTGCTTACACTTGCTCTCACTTCAACACACACTAAAATTGTCTCTTATTACACTCCTATAGATAATTTTGGTGCCTTTGTTTGGCAATTTTGGTGTCTGTTGAAATGGGTTGTAACAAATTCCTTATTATATTTGGTGCAAATAAGGTGTCAAGAGTAAGCTTCATAGACAAATAGAGTAAGCTTCATTTTAAGGTCTTAATGGCTATGCCAAGAAATGGACTCTTTGTCTCCTAGTAATAGATAATTTTTTCTTAAGCTTGTTCATGGATGAGGTATGGGAACATGTATAGGATTCCAATGACAATAAGCATGGTGAAAGGAAAAACAAGAAAGAGGGGCAAGCACCATAAAGACAAGTTTCAGATAAACATGAACAACCTACAACAAATCCAAGGTGTTGTTCAATATCAATATGGACATACAGGTTGTTTAGTTTTCACGACACCTTAGACAAAGACATCAATGTTGTCGACATGAGAACAAGGGAATGGTATTTGTGGCATTTTCTTGACCAAGTTAAGATCATTAATGATAACTATATATATCCATGAGTTGCAAAGTTTATGAAGAATATGCAACTTTTCCCTACTTGGATTTGCTTGATTTATGGTTATTTGAAGGCTGGGACAGATTTTATCTATTGTTGTTTGAGGCTAACAAATACCATAAATTCCCAAAATATCCCAAATCAACTAATTAGGTTGTTAGGAGGCTCATCATATGCCCAGGTCATCAAGGAATGTGCCCAGAAATCATTTTGATTCATGTATGAGGATTAAACAGGAGAACATGCCTGGGTTTGCTTTCAATCATCCATAGAACTGCTGAGGGCTCAGAGAGCTCCATCCATATAAAATGAGATCACAAATTATCCATGTCACCATCACATGAACCAAATATATACCAAACTGAACTCCAAGGCATCATACTAAGCCATCCATCAATGATAAAACAAATGCAATCAACAAAGGAGGTTCATGACCTAAGCATATATTAATGATCATAAACTAGTTGAGATTAAGAAGACAGGTCTTGGAGCACCTAGGCTCTATGCATAGAAACAAAAGCAATTCTTTAAGGATGCTATTGAAATTTGTAGGAGCATGGTTTCTAAATATATCTTGAGTTGCACATAGGCATACAATTCAATTCCAAAAGATATTAACTAGATATATAATTGCAAAAGAATCCTGACATTAAGGAAACAAAGAAGATCAATCCATCAATTGGTGGATTGGTTCCACTTATTTAAAAGTATTTTGGGAATTAGTACCTAACATACGAAAATTATGCCAACTATATTAGAGGAATATTGGTCTCATGCCAATAGGTCTCCTACGATGAATGGAGAAAACCTAGCAATCATTTGTCTAGGTGGATTCAGAACACAACCATTATGAAGCTACTAATTCATTATTATAGACCTATATCAACATGACAAAACAACCAGCAGTCATAGCCTACTCCAAACAGGCTCAAAAAAATTGCATCCCTTTCTAATAGGATGAACAGACCTTAGGAAATTTATGGTTCAAACTTAGAGGTCTCACAATGATCACAACTTAATCCAAACATGCTTTAAACAGTCACATATGAGTTTAACAACTTAACAAGTGTTCATGGTTCAAATCTAGAATCCCACAAGGTTCACAAGACATATATAGAAGCCCAAAAAGTCAGGGCCCTATCTACAGCAGCCCACAAGGTCAAGCAAGGTCACAAATGTCGCCACCCAACATAGAATCGTCAATACAGTCACATATCAGCCTAGGAAGGTTTAGTAAGGTTTAGTAAGGTTTAGCATCCCGATCAATACTGTGACCTAGCTCAAAAAAAACCAAAGCAACGGCCTCAACAATATACAGGAATTAAACAATAGAGAATCAGTACCATCAATGAAGTACAAACAACCTCACAAGATCTTTGGTTGATAATGAAAGTCTTCAAGAATAATATTTGTCACTGGAGGCTAATACAATTATGCATTGTAATTATGCCAATTGATTATTGCATTAGATGAATGTTGGTCTCCTACCAATAGGTATCATACAATCAATTCATAGGAACCTATTGCATAGACCATTTTTCTCTTCGCTTAGCTATGTAGAGCTCATTTATTTTTTTGAATAATGATAAGTATTTATAAAGAAAATATGCGATCAACATAAAAGAATTGAGATTCGAAAAAGTGAAGACAATTAATTCATGCAACTAAAATGTAATAAAAATATCTTTTCTCAAACCCTGAATCAATGGAAACCGATTAAAACCCATCTTTATTCAAGCTACAACAAATGGCTAAATCAAGCATCAAATGAGAACTATAAGAATTCAAGGGACGAACACAATATTTAACCAAAATACACACAAACTTCAAAAAGTGAAAAAATGCTTCAAACAAAAGCAATAAACAAACCATAAAAATTTGTCAAGATATTCATGTTAAACAACAACATGGTTTCATTTACTTGAATGAGCTCATTCTTGCTTAGCGAAAGTGTTGTCAAATTAGTTATTTATCCTTTAATGTTAGGACACTATCTATGTGAAGAGATAGCTCCTAGGCCTAGCTTTCTCAAATTCCACCTTCACGTCCTGTCACATACAAGAAAGAGACAATGTAAGAGTTTAATATCAAAACATCAATATTAAAATAAGCTGCATGAAGGTAATGTAGCTCAAATCATCAATGTTATAACAAAAAAGTACAATGTAGAATATGTTTTTACCTAAACACAACCTCAAATTCACATATAGTGATCACCAGAAAGGGTACATGGAACATCTAGACAAAAATAAGACTCAAAAGTACTTAATGTGTATTAGATCATATACAATCTTAATTTAAATCCAATTTACAAGTCACATTTTGGCCCTAGTCCTCATTTTTGGCAGTTTCGACATTCTGGCTCTGGTACTCATTTTCCACATCAAGTTCGTTAGATATATTTGTTATATTGTTTTCTCCCCTTCTTTCACGATCCGATCGCCAAAGTGCTAATGCTCTTTCATATGGAAAATTTTCAACCTCATACTTTGTTACATATAATCTTAAGCATGTATCCACATTTTTATCAATCTTGTTCCTCAACTTTGACTTCAAGAATGTCAGTGCACTAAACATTCTCTCATCCTCCACTAATCCCAAAATCATGGTTTGACATAAATCTGCTAATTTCAAATATTCTGACATTCTTTCCCGTAGCACTTCGCTACCACTGAGCTTAGTCCATAATCTTGTAATTGCACCATATTCTTTACTATCCAATGGAGAAAATTGGTCCCACATTGTTTTACCAAAGCATTGAAATTGATCTGGCAGTTTTTCTTTATCTAAAATACCTTGAATATGTTCTCCTTGTATCTCGGCCTCTCGACAAAAAGGGCTCCACAAAATCTTGATTTTCTTTATAAAGTCAGCTTCTAAAAAATTTTCATTTTGACTATGGTCCCAATATTGAGGGTATACGATAGACATGGCCTCCAACAATTCATCTCGAGGAAACCATTCTCTTACCTCTGATGATAGTAATTTTACAATTTCTTTCAAGTTGTCTCTCACTGAAATTACATCATCATGAAATCATTCTCTTGAAATAGAGCACGGTTTGGTGGATCTTCCTATCTTTTCATTATAATAAAAGGGAACCATATGCCCACGAACTACCATACATAGCATACCTTTTTCATCAAACTTAAAAAAAAATCATCATTTTCTATATTGATAATCTTCCTCGAATTCGTAAACACTAAATCTGTAAAAGAATCTTCCATAATATACAAATTATCCAATGCAAGACATGTTAATTTTCTTTCTCTTGTGTATTCAGCAATATACATCGTGCAACTCTGAGCCATATTCATGAGGTTATTCATTTCATGAAGCATAGGAAGAATTCCATCCAATGTTAATAATGTCTCTATATTAGTTAGTAGAAATAGAAGAGTTTGAGCTTTTTCTACAGTTGAGTGATGTTCATACATCACCCCTACCAAGGATGCATATTCATTGAATAGTCTTTTAGCTGGTCCCTTCAATGATATCCATCTTGTATCAACATCTTTTAATAGTTTTTTTCTATTTGTAACACCATTAGAAAAAAATTTAAACTCTAAAAATCGTTAGGGACTCCGAAAAAAGTATGCATGAACCTCACGTACAAGATATTCTACCTTTGAAACCAATGAAAAGTTGCTCACTATTTTAAATGCAAGATTCATCCTATGAGCCATATAATGAATACTGGGCATATACGGTGAAGCCAAGAGTTGCATTCTAGCGCAAAGGCCGTTCATTTATCCTTGCATTACTGATGCTCCATCTGCTCCAACACATACTAACTTTTTTGCAATCATGGAATGATCCATACCACCAATTTCCTTCAAACTATCAATAACAAGTTCATAAATATTTTCTGTTGTAGAACTTTTGGTCATTTTATGAATTCCAAGTAGATAGGAATGCCTGATATGGTCATTGACCATATAAATGCTCATGCAAATCCATCAAGTATTATCAATAGTCGTAACTTCATCCAAAGACAGTGACAAAAATGTCGCATTTGCAATCTTCTCTTTCATATCGTCCTTTTCTACTTGATCTAGATATTTTCCCCATTCCCAACCACTCGATAAAGACCAATGAGAAGATGGAAAATTTGGCACTTTAATAAAAGATAGATATTTCGTCATTTTTGGATAATCTCTCATACAATGACCATTGGATAGGACATGAAATACAGTGCTTAATTGTATGGTCTTTGTTAAGAAATGTGTTTCCATCATGTTTCCAAATTGAGATTTGATGGTTCCTCCACTTTCCTCAAGTTTTTTCTTATTTAGTAAGAATTCATTATATTCCACTTCAAATTGGAGATGTCGACATTTGTTAACAGATTTCCAACTGGCAGTAGATTTATTCTCATCATTTGCAGTTTTCTTATCATACAGCTTCCCAACATGCTTCTCGATTGTGTCTAACTTCATCTGTAATTTCACTACCTTGCTAAGTTTCCAACTACATGAAATGCATTTAACTTCTCGTGAGGTCTCATTCTCATTTGCTAGAGGTATTGGTTCAATACATGGGTATCTTGAGACCTAATCAGCTTTGAATTTTTTCCCTGCGTCCCATTGGCCCCTTTTCCTTTTCTGTGAATGCACTATGTCACCTTGCAATGAAAAATCTTCAACATTTGAACTACCAATTTCAGATGGAAATGCATTTGTCTCACTTTGATCATTAGAAGAATGTATTCTAGCATCCATTTTCTGTGTTGTAGATGCATTCTCAAAAGTGTTGACATCTCTCTCACTGATACCTTGCTCAAGAAAGCTTGAAGCATGAATAGGATGTGGATTATTGGACTGAGGCTTTTGAAAATATGATATTACATCCTTTTGTTTTGATGTTTTATTTTTCTTTCCACAATCCATGTTTGACATCTTACTTAATATTCCAAAATTGAAATTCCAAATCGATATAGAAACCAAAACTGAAGCCTGCATGAGAAAAATGATATAAAATTAATACAATGGCACATTATCAATTTATATTGAACCAACTTACAATGAGTGTTTACATTGACTCTTTCAATGAATTTTAATTCACTATTTCATTGACTCTTTGACTGACTCTTTCAATGAATTTTAATTAACTCTTTCATTGACTCTTTCCCCAAAGGAGGTATAACACTAATACAACTGGAAGGTGTCAATGAAACACAACTGCACTAACTAGATTCAGGGCAAATGGGGACTCCACTTGTTATCTCGTCCCTTAATGTTCCAGCGGACATCTGGGGACCTGAATCTTGACAAACCAATAAACTAATAGAATCAGAGATTATGCTCCACATTATTCTTTTGGCAAACAATCCATAGAATTCAGACAAGCATGACATACATCATGCCATAAAATCCCAACATTCATGACATACACATATGTAGACTTTGTTCTATGTAACATAAAGGATCATTGCCTTATATGATGACAAATGTCCCCAATGGTGTGTACTGAATAGGTATATAATACCCCATTTTTAACACAATTTCTATAATTTCTTATTGACCAAATTGAAATAACAAGCATTGACATCACATCGACAAAGAAATGAATAATGTATCAATGAATTCTAAGCCCAAATTGTACAACTTGCAAATGATCCTTTGTATATTTATCCAAAATGCATAGCTTTTGAAGGATCCACTAAATGAATCTATGTATTTAGCATAACCTATCCTTTGAAAAGGAAACTAAGATGCTCAATCTTCATCAAAACACATTAGATAGAACACTTATCCTTCATATTTTCTTTGTTATGCAAAGTTAACAATGTATAGAAATTAGAGTAACAATTTCGATCATAATATCAATCACTACACATAACATAGATTCTATGCATACAATTCTCATGTTTATAGATTCCCATTGATTACCTGGATTTTGATTGCTAAACTCAAATTCAATTCCATGTAAGATAAATATTTTTACAGATGAATTACTCTTCCATCAGATTAAAACAAGCTAATAGATTCTATTTTCACTGTTATTCAACTCAAAGACTTGATATAGAAAATCACTCTATTTCTTATTTAATTTTATGAGCTTGTCATACAATGTAGAGATCGAGCCTGTCATATTTACTTTAATATCTGGGTATGAATAACAACAACAAGGAATCTTAAATCCCTAATTCTAGGCGCTTTCTAGGCATGAAAACATTGAAAAGAGACCTGTAGCAATTTTGGGAATCATTCATGAGGTAAACACTCTTCATCTTAGGTTCTGAGTTTAACTCTAGCATAAAAAATGCCCTAGTACTCAAATCTATGCAGTTTTGAGCACAAATAGTGGCCAAAATTCATATTGCAGCCACTGAAAAGCAATGACCAGAAGGCTATAGCAAATTATAGGTTGAGATTGAAATTAGAAGTACCATCAAAACCCAACTCTAAACTCTGAGCATAAACAACAGTAGAAATCATCTAAACTTTAAATCTGGCTAGTTCTAAGTTTTATGGTACAATAGCCCCCCTACGATGATAAATGAAATTAAAAATGAGTACACGTTTTAATAAGTAATCTACAAATTTCTATTAATTTTTGTAAAAGGGAATAACTCAAAAAAAAATTAAAACATCACAGGAATAATGATCTAGAAAATAATAAAACACACGTTCCAGTCCTTACCATATTTGTTTCCTCATACATCAATTTCCTGCCAATTAATGTGTGATGGTCCTTGAAGATAGGCTGTCTAACTACTAGTTACTCTGCCTTATAAATCATGAAATGAAAAACTATGCAAATTTTTGAATCACAGAGCATCCTCACATGAGTGATACACATGCTAGACATGGCCACAAATCTCCTTCTGTAGTTCTCCATCTAATCACATCCTCAATCTCCTAATATTTATACAAGTGTGTTGCGAAATTCTTGTCATGTTCAAATTCTTAACCAAATGCGATTTTAATTTATGCCATAAGTGTTGCTTTCTGTAACAACAAAATGATTCCAGTTGGCAGTTACTTTCCATAAAAAACTAACCACGGGATTTATTGATTGTCAACATCAATTCATGATGCAAGGAGTACCTGAATTGGTGGATGATGAAATACAGTCGAGGAATTCATACAAAGAACATGTAAACAAGATCCTATGAACTATTGATGCAATTAACTGGGAGGTCAACCAAGGGAAATTGATTCTTATGCACCTTGGATCCTAGTTGCAAAGTTCAAACCTAGTACCAAACGATAGGCATCCTTAGGGTGACAGGCTAGGAAATTTTGCCTAGGGTTTCCTCCTGTTACCCCCCTATTTGCATAGGGCGTTCTCCTCTAGTGAGGAGCAATCTTTGATGGAATCTAAGATCCTATGAGCCAAAATTCTGATTTTTGATCCCTAAGAACCACACTCAATAAAACACAATTTGTCTAGTTATCTCATCTTTTCAATCACCAAATTAGGTTCTAGGTGAATTGATAGCATTTAGTCAGCAACAAAATGATTGGCAAGTACCTCCTTGTCTCCATGAATAAGAGGCACATAGGAAATAATGAATAATTTTTTTAGACAGTTGCTCAGATGTAAGGAACTTGCTACCAATGGCCCATTAATGTTTTCCTGTAAAAAATCTCTACTGATATCTTGATTAGAACTTGCATAACATGGTTTCTTAGATGATTTTTAGTAGTTTAGGGTTTCTTAACACTAGAGGAGTAAAAACATGTTCCACATGCGAAATCATCAAAGCGATTTTATAAGTTAAAACTTAAATTTGAAAATACATTCCCATAGAAGCTTCATTACTGTGTTTTCCATTTACAGAGTTGTACTCCAAGTAGAAATAATTGTTGCCCCCTTATTTTCCATTTACAGAGCTTGGCAAATAATTGCTAATGAGCTCCATGGCTGTTGAATACTATAACTTACACCCAGAATAAAATCAATAGAGTGCCAAAGAATAATATCCAATGAGGAAAATATCATCAAGCTGTGGTCTAGCAACAAGGTTGAGTGCTCACAGCAAGGCCAGGCACTCTAGGAATTAGTGTTCAAGCCAATAGTTCACCGTGAAGCATTCTTCTCTGCCTGAGTCCCCATATTTCAATTTCATCAAGTTTGCATTCATTATGTTTCTAATTTAAGTTTTGCATGCATCAGTTAAGTAAGGTGGATGCATCCTAGCTCAATTTAGTAAAGTGTATGCAACTTAGTAGTTATGGCACAAATCATCTCTAGTTGAGGCACTATTGTGCATGTGTCCAGATCATTATAACTAGCCAGTGCACACCTCTCACGGCATGTTGAGGATGCAGGTGACTAAGAAGTATGGAGTTGATTTGGAGCCTTGAGAATCCAATCTCAAGGTCAAAATCACTACACAACAAAAGGATATTTTAGGACCCCAAAACCCACATGAACAAAGTGTTTCAAGTAAAACCATTTTCTGTGATACTCTTATTTTTTTCATTGACACACAACTTCCATTAGCAATAGTAGCAATATTTAGGACTGAATGCATGTCATCAATTTTCAAAATGAACTTTACCAAACACATGTCACCAATTGGCTTTGTGTGTCCTATCCAGAGGTGTCCCTAGAGAGAATCTCTATGCTGCATGAGTCCCCAAGTTAAAGATTGTCTTTTAAGTCCATCTTGTAAAAAACGTGGAAAAAAAAGTTGCGATGAAGGCATGTTTGACGACACTAACCTTTGATAAGGATCTATATTGGGAAGCTTGGAATTTGGTGATACAACTTTCCCTAAAGATGCCTGACCATCCACTATACAAACAGTGCATTACTTGAGCATCAGAATCCAGTAGTTAATTGAGTATGTACACATTGCACATTGATAGTTGTACTCTCTCTTTATGCTTTGTGTTATGTTTCAGAATTTCAATTGTGTTAAACTTAGGTGTGAACTGATTTTATTACCACTAACTGATTTTATTGGCATTTTACTTATCTTTTATCTTCTTACCATTAGTCCTACAATGCAAGACAACTTGGTTAGAACTTAAAGTTTCAATATTTTGCAGGCACCCTCTCAATTTGACAATTGGGGTCCTTTTGTAATATGGTATAGTCTGTTGGGCCTTTTGTTATGATGTAGGTGCATGATGTGGAAGGTAGGACAAATTAATCAATCATGTACATCGAGCCCATTGGGCCTTTTGTTATTATGTAGGTATATTACATGGAATGTATACATTACATGTATACATTATCTGACTTTCTAGTTCCTGTCCTATGCCAAATAATGCTTATTTCTTATAAGTAGCGTAGTTGCATACAAATGGAACACAATCCATTATAGGGCATGTTATATATAGCATTGTTTACAACTGTTATTTACAAAGCAACACATGGATCATGATTCATGATTATCAAAAGTGTTGGAATACAAGTATGCGTTTGTTACCTTTTCCATGAGTTCCAAGGTTATAGACCAGAGAAAGGGTAAGAAAAAATGAATCTTAGGGCACTACGGTGTTCCTAGAAACTCTAATGTTTGTCCATTTGTCATCAAGAGGGATTATGTATGTTTTTTTGAATATTTAATCTCTTTCTGTTGTGAGATATATTGCAAAAGAAGTTATACTCATTTGGTTGTGCCCAATTTTTAGCTCACTGTTCCTCTAGCAAATTTACCATCCTTGTCTATCTTGCTGAAAGAAATTCCTAATAATTATGAAATTCAACATGGATTGAAGGCAAAGGTTATTTGGCATAGATACTGATTTTAATGGATTCCTTTTGTCAAAGTATTTCTTGCTTCTCTTGTTGTTGTATTTTAACGAGAAGAAATAAGCCTGTCTCCTTCTATCTTTAATGGCAGTTGATAATTAATATGTCCAAAACATTTGATGCAGTTATCAATGCTAACCCATCATGAAATTTTTCCTCCTAGATGAATTACTCATTCAGTGTTTTCAAATTGTATGTCTCAAATGAAATGTCATGTACCAGGATGCCTTTATTTGGCCATTAGGGCACTTGATATGAAAATTCGTCCTTTATGAACAAATCCATATGCAGAGCAATTAGCAGCAGATATAACATGCATATTTCTAGAATTCATTCATTATACATTATCAAAACATATGTAAAGAAAAGCATTCCACACAAAGCTGATTATGGAATACTTATTTGTTTTCAAGTGAAGTCCACCAAAATGGTTGTTGACAAGCAATAATCTCACTCAGCCCAACCCACTACTCCCATGAGATAATTAATATCCTCACTATTGAGCACTCCAGTCCCTCATCCAGCCATCAATCTATGATGGAACTTTCTTCTCCTTCACAGCACAAGGAAAATCATCCATTTCTCTACTCCATAGCCCATCAGGGATCTTCTTCCCTTCTAGTGTAGGCAGAAAGAGTTAAAGACTAGTGGTTTCCTACTATGAATGACCCATATGAGAAACACTTCACCAAAATAGTCCATAAGAAACACTAATGTGGTTGCAGGTTTGTGGTGTTTTCTTAAGCTATCGTGGACATTCTTTACCATCCATTTTCCTCTTTGAATTCACACAACAAGTCCCTAGCCCTCACAGACTCTTGCAATTCATAATTTTCTCAACATAGTCTTGACATTTCAAGGCATAAACAGACAGGGCTCCACACAAGGTTTATTCAAGAACAAGGAGGATAATGTTCCCAATTTGAATGGAGTATGTATTATCCATGGCAATGGTGAATAATGATTTTTCGACAAGAGTTTGCAGAAGACATGTGTGCCCATCCCAAGAAGCATGGGGAAACATGTAAAAGATCACTGAGTCAATGATTGATGGGAAATGTTTGTGAAGAAGCATGGGCATGAAAGGTTGTACTTTCAAAGAACAATTATCAAGTCATACCACCCATGGAGTCATTTAACCCAGGCCACATGACTTCTATCTATTTTTCCAAGTCTTCATGCTCCCACCCTCCAGCTCATAAGTGAGAATGAAATTGTTGAAATCTTGCCAGCCCCAAATCAACAATTAGCTCACAAATAGTCCCATTCAACAATCAGCTCGTAAAGTGTGATCATCTCACAAGTGGGATTTCAACTTGGGTGGGGAGGAAAACTTGTCTACCACTTGAGCCTGACCCAATTTACACATGGATTGACTTCTGTCACATAAACCACATCATTTAAATAATCCCTGAGTTAACATTTTATAATTCAGGGGTTAAAACTTGGATAACACATGATAAAAAAAATGTTGTGTTAAATTGTATTTTGGTTTCCATAGTACTTATTGATATTGGTTTACAATATCAATATCATGTTTACAATAGCTATCTTGATTCTCGAAATGTTTCCTTGAGAGCCTAGAGAATGCTACTGAAGTTATGAAGGAGGGGTTGAGGATTAGACTCATTCTTGCAAAAAGTGTTAAACTAAGATGTTTTCAGTGCTAATGTAGTCTTCATTGTATGATTGAGACTAAGTGCAATTTTTGGGTGACTTTGAAAAAATTATTAACCAAGAGGTCTAATTGCAACAGATCTCTCATAAAAGTCTCCTACACACTCCAATCAGAAAGAGGGTTAAAAACTTCAGTTAACTATACAAGTAAAAATGTTCAAAATTTGATGAGTGGTGATTTATGAAAACTCAAATTAAGCAATAATAGAACCAACTGAATGAACCATATCTAATACCTTGTCCCCTATTCACCATAGAACACTGATAATGTTATAGAGAAATGATCTGACTACAAAGTACCAACCATGCGACCATTACTTACATCCCTCTACCATAACTACCCAACATAAATTGATAATCCTAGAATCTAATAAAATGGGTAATAAAAAATGCCATTGCTTTCAACTGATCTATGTACACAAGTCATCACATAAAGTAATTTGGCCAATAGATCTATGTAAATAAACTCAAAAATTCACAACCCAAATAAGATAAATACATTGCATCTCTTCCTATTGTTACAAAAGAAGCAGAGATCAAAAACATGTATAGAAAGACCAATAATTGAAGGGGATTTGTGAGTACTAACCGTCTCCATCCTTGTCAAACAAACTAAAAGCCTCCTTGAACTCAGAGATTTGTTCCTCTATTAGCTTGTCGATCATTTTCATGTAATGGAAAAGTAGGGCGAACTCCATATTAATAAGCATATATTAATAAGAATATATAATAGAAAGTCTTTTTGCTTACAGCACCATATATCCCATACTAGCTAGAATTATCAAAGAAAGAACATATAACAAATGCAGCAAATTAGCTGGGTATGGTAAACATGAATCCAAAATAGAATTGAATCTCTATACATTTATGACCTCTTCCTATGGGACTCCTTACCGCTAATATCTGCCCCCGAGGGTGATATTGTTTCATATCTTAATGAGAAAACTACTATTTATGAGAGAGCTAATCCATCCCATTTACGAATCTTGGAACTGAATCAATCAAATCAACTGAAGTGGGTCCACTTGGTCAATTGTAATGTAAGCAGATCAGAGACTGAGGAAACAAGACTAGATTTCCCTGAGTCAAAGACCGATTTTAGTTTCTTTTGTTTCTCCTTGTTCCTTCTCAAAACACAACAAGGGATGACTTCGATCGATTTGTACCTTCGTTCATCTAAGTCCAGGAGATGCAATGTATGATATATATAGCTGGTGGGTACAAAACCCCGAGGTGGAAAAAAATCGTATGGTTTTTCAGTTGTAATGGTAGGTGTCAATGGTCCTTTGAATAAATCGTGGGATTGAAAAGTGAATATTCTTGAAAATAAAAATAGAAGGAAAAGCGAAGAAATCTATGCTACTCTTATAATCAGTACCATGTGCCCTGGCAAATAATTGCTAATGAGCTCCATGGCTGTTGAATACTATAACTTACATCCAGAATAAAAGTTAAAACTAACAGACTACCAAAGAATAACATCCAATGAGGAAAATCCCATCAAGTTGTGGTTTAGCAACAAGGTTGAGTGTTCACAGCAACTAACCTGTAAAAAGCCTGCAGATGGAAGAAGCTTCAAGAAACTAACCTATAAAAAGCATGCAGATAGAAGAAACTTTCTGAAATTGCTTTCCATGAATCCACTCAGCCACTATAAAGACCGATTTGCAATAGACATCAAGCTTGATGTTGATCTTGAGTCTTGACTCTTGCACCATTATATAGGTAAACAAATTCCTCACTTGACTAAATTTATCCATTTTTTGCTCAAATATGGACCAAATCCAATGAAAAAACTTCACCAATTGATTAAATCTCCACATTTTACTCAAATAATTGTCCACAAATCCAAATCCAGGATGAACTATGTCCAATTTACCCCAATTAGGTTGAAGTAAGACCAGTTTACCAAAATATTCATAAATCCCAGCAAAATACCAAATTTTTAATCGTATTATCCATAAATCCTGGGCAAAATACCAATTTTTCAAGCTATTATCCATAAATCCGGTGAACAATATTCATTTCCCCTCCCAATCGGAAAAAATCGGGCAAATTTGGGCAAATATATCCTCCCATTCAGAAAAATTCCGGTGAATGTGGGAAAAAATAAATAATTTCGTTGGCTACTATTCCTTTTCCAGACATTCTCTAAATCGGAATGAATGCTATTTACCTTGGGGCAGCTATATACAAAATAAATAATGGGCGAATTTATTAAATAAAATAATAACATTTTAATATAAAAATTCACCCACTTTTTTTTGGGTAACCCTTAACATTCACCATTGGGCTATAATTTGCCCCTAAAATCATCCCTGATAAGGACGCAGTGTTAAATATTTTCCAAAAAGACATATCAAAGCTCAATAAAAAAAATTGAAAAATTTATGAATAGAAAGCAAACATAATTCTCTGAAAGTTTTGTTTTTACTTAAAAGTGAAATTCTAGACAAAAATATCACTTTTGTTCTCCCATAGTTGAAAAACATGAAAAAGATAGATGTATTTTCTCATAATACCCCCCAAAATAGACAGCCATCTTCATGGATTCACCCCTCTGCCAGTGTTAGATGCACCCACCTCCCCCTGCTCTGGTTATAGATAAAGCACAACCCTCTCATTCCAAACTAGTTAGAGGTGGATGAAGAGATGGTGGCTATTGTAATACTGTAATATTCATTCATTTTATGAGAATAAAGAAGTTTTGGAGGATATAGCATGCAGTGCATTTTGTGTGTGGATTACCAGCGTGATGCTGCAAATGTGGCGACTCATAGTTTTTCTCATTTCTTGTTGCCTTTGTGTAATGGATTTGAAGGATTTAGTTGAATCATTAAGAGTTTAAATTGGGAAGTAAGATTACTTGTGTCTTTTTATTCATATTATGTAGTTCAAGAATCTATGTTACATGTTTAAAAAAGATTATTTTTGCATGATATTTTCATTCTTTCATACATATATATCCATATCTCACGAGGTGTGTGCAAGATTTATGATCTAGTTTCAAGTTCCCAAGAATAGATGAGGTTTGGATCAATATTGATGTCATTTGTCTTCCAATAAACTTAAGACACTATCCCTGGACACTCCACAAAAGGGCCTCCCTTGGCTTGTTCATTCTAGCAACAAATAAGGCTTCACTCCTCTTCCTATTTTCTTTAAATCAAAATATCCTTGGTTACTGTGCTTATTTATGAGTGTCTAAGGTATTAAATTCAAAATTATTTGTTATATCTCATCTATAAGCATTTAATAAAGCTATATCTCAATTTTCAAAGTTTCATAAGCATCCTAGATCATTTCCAAGAAAGATTGTCTAAAGATAGATCTAAATATTCTTTAGAATGTATTTTCTTGGATCATTTTAAAGTTTAAATCTTGCATCTAAGCACATATTCTTATTATCTTTTCAAAAATCAAGCCAAGATCCCCATGGAATCTTGCTTTCCTTGGTTATTTCTTACATCTTATTTATTTATTTTAACTTAGTAGTTTTTTACAATTTTTTTATGTTGTCCAAAGACACTTCCAAAGTGTTTTCAGGCATTTTCTACTGATTATAACTTGCTAGGTTATAGCAGGTTGTTCCAAAAAGAGGAGGAAGTGATGCCTGAAAACTGACATTCGAGCCATCCAGAGTGCCCCAGGAGTGTCCCCTTCTTCCGCTACCACTTTTCGAGAGTTTTGTAAGCCCTTGGTTCCAGGGATAATTTTAGGGGTGAATTTTATCCCAGTGGGCTATTTTTCCATGTTTTTCTCCCAAAAAAGATTCACCTTTTTTCATTTTTTAAATCCCTGTTTCACCCAATTTTGATGGGGTTTTGATTTATATCCATTTAGTTTGTTGCTTAAAATAATCAATTTGGTACTTGTATAGTTGAAATAAGTCCTTATAGGTTGGTGCATGTAGTCTGTGAATTGCTACCTGTAATCAAATTGTTTCCTGAGTGAGTTCGTGATCACATTTTGGAGATAGTGTCTTTGATTTATGCAATATGTGTGTGTGTGTGTGTGTGTGTGTGTGTGTGTGTGTGTGTGTGTATTTATGTATGTATATATATAAGCTCGACTAGGAACAACACGAAGTGGGAGGAGTGTCTAAAGCCCGAAGATTGAAATCTCTCTATTTCTCATAGTAAAATATTTCTCTCTCCTAGCTCCACGTATCCCCTCCACTTCTATATCTCTCATCTCCCTTCTTTCAATGCCTTCCCTCCATGTACCCCTCCTGGCATCATCCCCTCACTGATCTGCCTCATTCAATGCCTTCCTTCGATGTACCTCGAATGGATCTGTACAAAGTGGATTATGAACCATCGCCTACACATGGAATTATTTTTTCAGGCGAGGTTTCTTTCAAAAATAGTACAAAGGATACAGTTGAATAGATGGAACATTTTCTTGTGAAACAATCAACAAATGAGGCTCGATCTAAACCCTCTGTTATCACTCTAGGAAACTCCTCTAGGTTGCATCTCGAGGATGCTTGGTAACTTAAATGTTTTTAATGGTTTTTCTAAATGGATCAAGTCAGATGACCTACGATACCTCACTCTCCCAGGACATGCATAAAACTCAATCAAAAGATAAGGCTTCTAACCACCAATGTTTAGAGGGTTGATAATAAGGTGAATAAATGGAGAACTTATTATGCTGGAAGATTGATACCTAAAGAAATCACATATGAATGGATAATCATAACAAGGAAGAATACTTGCAATTCAACTCATCAACACATAGATAGGATGGCAGCTATCTGGAATTAGATAAAAAGAATAAACCTGAATCAGACATTCAAGCACAAGTACAAAACATAAAAGATATGGAAGCTGAACATATAATGGCAAAAGAGCTTATATTAAATGATGAATAACATAAGAAGCTTGATAAAAATAAGGGTCTAAAAGTATCTGAAGTTGAACCCTTGCTTCAAAATAAGTCTTAGGCTTTATATCCTTTACAAAATATTCAGATCCAAAAAAGTTGGATCTGATTTACTAAAATTAGATAACATAACTAATTTGCAAAAATTTAGGTCAAAAACCTTGATTTTAGTGCACAAGTCTATCTAACTGTAACACTTTGTTCACTTTTTGAACTCTTTGATAACTATAGTGATCACTAAACTAGAGCTATAACCTGTTATTTGACAGATAAGCCATGGTTTGTAAAAAACAGGTAGGGTTTATGACCCATTTCTCCTTGATTGCACCTTCAAAAATGGAACAGACCTCCTCCACTGGTGGTTCTGTGTGTAAACATATCATCTTGCACCCTTTTGTGCTTTTGGTGGTTAAGGAAGTAGAAGCCTGGGCCTGTTAGCTGGCGAAAGCTTTGCTTTCGGTGGCTAATGAACAGCTACTGTGTTCGCCGAAGCCACTGAAAGCTCTATTTTCTACAAAATTTTATTAGCCTTTAAATCAACCTTTTATAGTTTTTAACTCTGTCCTTCCAATATTTATTCCATTTGCATAGGGTTTGATAGAGCAGCAGCATCATGAGCTACCTCATGATCCTGAAAGCTTGTTGCTACCTTTATTAGGGTTTCTAGTGCAAAGTGAGTTTGAGAGCTAGGGTTTGAGTTGGAATTATTCATCTACAACCTCAATAGTCTAATAATATTGTAAAGCTTGGTGTTGTCCTTCATAAACCTTAGATTCCCTTTTTCCAGCAGTAAATACATCCCTTTCATTTCTAGTAGAGAATTATGCATTTGAGTATTTTTCTTGATTAGTATTGCATTAGTTCTTTTTATATCTCTCTCTAATATCTCCATTTCATGTATTTTCCCTAACAGTTGGTTGATTCTTTGAGACCTATTCTTGCTTGAGGAGGTCTCTACCATTGGTTCCTCTTGACCTTCCCTTGTTGTTGGTGAGGGGAACTCCTTATATTTTGTTGCCACCTACTTTGTTAGGTCAACTTCTTGCTCCCTTTCTTCTTTTGAGTCTGAGTCGAGTAAGTTAAGTATATCTCCACTTTGTGTTGGGGCCTCCTTCTCCTTTCCACTAAAGTCTAGATTTATTTTGTCTTGGTTGGTTTTATAAGTTGGAGAAGGATGACCCATTGTCACTGGTGAGATAACAAGTCATCTTTTGCCCCCAAAATTTGGCCAAACTGCTCAAAACCTGGGGCTCAGAGATGGATTTTTTTCTCCAAATATGCGACACCTGTGTATAAAATGAAAGAGGTTTTTGTATACTAGTTTGTTTTGAGAAAAAACCTCTCTCAGTGTTTTGAAATTCGTTTTCATTTACCATATATTTGTATTTAAAAAATATGTGTCAAACAGGGAAATTTTGAGATCCAAAAATTAGGGCTCATAGATGGGTTCGATTCTCCCAATAGACAACATCTGTAGGAAAAATGAGAGATGTTATTTTTATATGACATGGTAAGAAAAAAAATCTCGAATATGTTTTTAAAATGATTCTCTAGTCGCTCAGAATCATCGTTTTAAAATGATGTCTTTTCATAGTAAAATGCCAATTTTTGATGGCTTGGAGCACCCTGAAATTTCAGTCTTAGCTACTGAAAGTATGATTTTGGTTTCTTAGAGACCATAGTGAAACAATTATTAGCCACATAAACCTTTGTTTTGATTTTTTGGGTGGGTTCTCCTCCCCTCTTCATATTCTTGAATGTTTTGTTGCGCCTGCAAAATTGAAATTCAACCCCTAGGGAAGGATACTACAATGTTGGATCCAAAGAGGGCTTGGCTGAGTGAGAATGCATACAGGAAATGTGGAGTGTACTAAGGATATGGTGATGATTTTTAGGGATTAACTAATCGACTGGTACTTGATTAAGATGATGGTAAGCTCTAGTGAGAACCATGAGATAGCCAGTACAATAATCATTTTTAACTAGAACTCGATGTTTCATGGTGGTTCAACTGCAGTCATGGGACAGATGGAGGGTAGGCTATGATTTTGGTATCTATCAGTAAATTCAGTTTAATAATATCCTTTTATTGACCAACTCATGATTTTCTGCAGTCCCTAGTCTTTTCAGCAGTTAAATGCTTAATCATGACGTTCCTCATGCTGATAGTGTTTTATTTCGATGGATATGCTAACCGTTTTCCTCTTTTGGCGCTTTCAGTGGTTAAGGAAATATTGGGTCTAATTGATAAGCTACCAAAATATAGGTTTTTCGGTGGCTAGTGAACTTTTGGTACGTTCGTCTAAGCCACAGAAAGCTCCCTTTTCAAAATTTTATTAAAAAATGAAGTCAACAGGATTTCGGTGGTTAACGCAGTCCTAAAGCTAATTACCTTTCATCAACACTGATTGGAAGATTTTGCGGCAAGCTCGTCAGTGAACCTTCCCTGAGAATATGGGTGGAGGTGAATTGGAGGACCGTACTTGAACAATTCTTGACTTTCCACATACTAGAAAGAGGTTCAATCCTCTTAATATTACACTTAGAACTCGACCGACAAAACCTTTTAAACCACAGATGGAAATGGGGTCCGTGTGGATTAATTTTAAAATAATGGAAAGTATATTTTGATGTAGGAGGGAACCTAATAATGTTCTACAAGTTTGGGTTATCTTACCTAGTTTATCGATGATTTTTTGGTAGAAACAGATCCTAGAAGCCATAGGTGGAAAGTTGCAACGCTTCATAGCATTGGAGGGGAATTGGGAATCCCTTTTAGATGCTATGGGTGTAGGAAGGTAGGCCACTTGGATCATGACTTTCCATCCCCTATCAATCCCATAGAAGGAAAACAATTTGGGTCAAGAAGTTGGTGCAATATGGACATAACAGTAAAAGTACGAGATGGGTAACCCCGTGATTATTCCTCAATTTTGTAGGTGCTGGAATGGTGTCCAAGGAAAACAACAAGGGTTGAAAACTCAACCAAATAATTCAGATAATCCTACGCAAGTATTACCCTATCCTCGATTTGTTTGGTGTTGTGAGGAATTTCTTCTCAAGTTAGATCTAGGAGCTAGAACAATTTCACCATCAAAGTGTTTGAAAAAACATGTAAGTGTAAACAAATATATAGAAAATAGATGTAACAACACATGTTAAACGTGTTGATTGCTTGTCATATTATTATCATAAATCATTTTTAATACAATGGACAAATTCGAGTGGCTCTAGAATCCAATTGGAGTTGTACATGTGTCAATGTGGGAAATGACCTCAATACCCCCTAGGTGGACAAATGGAGACCCAAATCAACCCAATCAGACTTGAATTGATGTGTGAGTGTTGGTGAGGTGTGCTGAGTCATTAAAGACTCCAAGGCATGCATGGGTGAGGAAATAGAGGCAAGTGGGGTGCTCTAGGTGGCAATAAATAGTCCTAGGAGAGCTAAAATAGGCTAGATACACCCATAGCGCACTTAGTCAAACTAGGGCCCCACAAATCAAGGAGGTAGCGCTCTAATGCATTAATGAGGGAGAACATGGGTTAGGTTGATCAAACCAAACGTTTTTGTAGGTGTTAATAAGCCATGTTAACCAAATATATTGCTGGATTAACTATCCTAAGTCTAAACCATAGGACGTTAATGAAATTTGTGAAAATCAGGTTAGACTAAGGTCTAAACTATATACTAAGGATGTATTACTGCTACAACAAGTGTGGTAAACACCCACGGATATCCAGCCTCCACTGGAACTCTATGATTTCGTGAGTTTTGATCCAAAAGGATCAGTCTTCCTATGAAGGAAAACAAGATATTGTATGTCTACAAAACAATAGATCTACCTAGAAGGAAATCTAAGCTAAGTTAAAACTATTATAATAAGGTGGCTTGTGTATGTGCAGGTCAACTTGATGTATAAATAGATAAGTGCATTTATCAACTTAACATAAATGTTAAAAGGTCAATTACTTATCTGCCCAAGTTAATATTAATTAATAGCAGATTGAGGGTTACATGCATTCAAGATCAACCTGTAACTCATATGTTAATTGAAAAGTTAACATGAATTATTGATTTAATAGTTTCTATGAATCATTTGCAGACACAGACAAATATCTTAATCAAAGTAATTTAATAAAAATATAAGTACACAAAGACTCATGAATTAAGATAAATCCAAATCATAAATCAATGCGTTAACGATCCGTTGCATTAGACGAAATTTGAGGTCTAAAATGGGCCTCCTAAGGAAAATAATAAAATAATAGTTATTAATTTTGGAGGAAGAATGAAAGAAACTACTTCTTTTGTTCGTATTTTTGACATATCGCCCCATGTTTTTACCCAAATTCTGAGCAGAAGAGCTTGTCGGATGCAGAATTTAATTCCACATCCAACGAGTACCCACACTACATACTTTTGATGGACCTTGCTACCCAAAAAACAAGAAATACCTGAAAAAATGTGATGATGATGTCATCAACATGTTTTTTAAGGTATTTCTTGTTTTGGGGGTAGCAGGGTCCATCAAAAGTATGTAGTGTGGGTACTTGTTGAATGTGGAATTAAATTACGCATCCAATGATCTCTCCGCATTGAAATTTGAGTAAAACAACATTGAGATATGTCGAAAATACGAACAAAAAAGATAGTTTTCTTTTATGACAAATATGTCAATTCAACCATTATGGTTGACTCATTTTATTGAAATTATTTTGGTTCTTGAAATCCAACTTACAAAATTTATTGTTGGCATGTTTTCTTATAAGGCCCATTTTAGACCCCAGATTTCCTCTAATGCAAAATCAACAGTATTCATTGATAACTAAGGTGAAGAAATCAGACATCATAAAATAAATTTGATAATTTACCCCCCAAAAAATGCCAAAAGAAACTAACTTTGATTCATTGTTCTGCAAGAAATTACATGATTAGATGTGAAACAGTGTTTCTCCAGTCCTTCCCTAGCGATTATCTTCCCCACAACGATGCCTCCAACTCCACTCTTTGAAGTACAATAAACTGATCTCAAAAGAGTCAGAGAAGTGAAAAGAAGAAATTATATTCTTGCATATGCAAAGATGAACCCCCCACCTGTAACAATGAAGGATCTACCCTTTAAATAATAATTACAAAAAGATAAAATTCCCATAAAACCAAGGATCACAAAATTAGAGCTTTCCCCTCTTGTCTCCGTAGAAAGTGGTTTATACTAAATGTTTCACAAAATATTTCAAGATATTAACCAAATATTTGCAGGAAAAATCTCGTAATCAACTGTACAGACTAATCATATCCCACTATTTATTCCCTACATATGATGAAGGAGCTAGATTATCTATATTAAAAGATTCATGATGATCAACAATATCCTTAAAAATTGAAAATTCATCCACTTCTTCCTACTTCAAAGGAATTGATGGAAAAGCAAGTTCTTAATTGATTATAACATCTCAGATAATGGTGTGGTTTTGATCAACCATTTTTTTAGTGTTCTTCACTTTCTTCTTCTAAGGAAAGTGCATGCAAATATATATGGCATCAGGTTCTTCTTCACTCCCACTGCTTTCATCAAGAATATCCTATCAAAAGGTGGCAACACAGGTTCTTAATAAACAATAGGCTAAAGTTCCTTTTCTTTATCAAACCTGATCAAAGATTTGTGATCCCCCTACATATTGCACTTAGTATAAGCGTCAAAAGGAAAACTTATGTAAACTAGCCAACAATACTTACCTATTACAGCATGGAAAACAACTAATTACTTATGTCAAATCATGTATTTAATAGGGAACAAACATAGATTTCAGAAATGACTGAGCATAATAGATTGCCGTAATTAAGATCTTACGACCTGGAATTTGCAATTATCAGTTCTATATTGTTATGATGCACAACATGTGTCGACAGAAATTGAGTTAAGACAGAATACAATAGTAATAATTCACACACGATTTACATCAAATCTTAGCATCTAATTCAATACAATTTAGTTGAATCAATGATTACCAATTCGTGAGAGATTACAAGTGAAAATTGCAATTTGAAAATCAAATCACGAACAAAAGAATTGAGAAGCTGAGTGACTATTAAAAACACAAAACAATCCCAACCATCAGATCAAGACGAATCCATAGCATAAATTTAAAGTTACAAGTTGCATCTTCCCCGCATTCTGCAATTACGGGATGCGGGAATGCAAAATCTCTTACAATTTAACTAACCTTTCCATAATTCACAATCTCCAATTTGCGGATTGTGGGTTGTAGAAACACACAACACAATTTATTAACCCAACTACTTCCACAATCCGGATATTTAGGTTTATGGGTTGTGAAACATAAAACACATCGCGGAGTTAATACCTTCCTACAATCCACAATTGTGGTTATAGGTTACGGGTGCGTAAAGTGTGCTTATTTGAATAACCATTTGTCATCTCCACAATCCACATTTGCAGGTTGTGAATTGCGGGAAATACAAACTTTTGGTAAAAATTAATTCTTTTTGCAACTCACAAAACACAAAAAAATGCATAAACTTTCAAAAAGAGAAAAATTGTTAACTAAATCAATCATGACAAAGACATAGAAATGATGATAAACAACATGGGAATCCCAAAATGACTAAGGAACTTAAGCATCACCTTTTCCATACAAAAATTTATGCTTTTATGTTTTGGATAAAACATGGGATCTGTTGTAGCTACAACAAATGGCGACTGGCCTGGAAGAACCAGTTATCTCTGAATTATAGTATTGAAATCTAAAAATTAAGAATAAAATAAAATTCCTTCACATGAAAATTTTCAAATAATCTGAATAGCTTTATCACTGAATGATATAGTATTGGTTAGAATTCAAAACTTCTAAAACATCTAAACCATTCCCATCATTATCCAAAAAAATTTCTAAAGCTCACCTCCAAGTGCTCTACTCCCAGTTTACTATTTTAGATGAATAGTTATACAATGACTCAATTTACTATTGGGTAAGGAGCATTAGATAAATCTTTATGAGTGTGTGATGGCGAAGGATTCTTAAATGTTTATATATAATAATTTTTTATTTGGAATCTGAAAACACCATAGACGAAGCCACTGCAACCTGCAGGCATCCATAGCCTCGACAGGGACTTCTTTTAACCCATTTTACCTGATGGCTTATATACGAAATAGCAAGTTTAAACACATTTTAAAACTATAGTAATGTGCTAATTTCAATTTGAGTTAGCCTAGTAAATGGGGAGCATACTTAGAAAATCCTCAAGAGAAAGAATGGCGTAAGGAATCTATAGATTACTAATTATATTTATAGATTGAAACTTCTTTCCTGAAACTGATTCTCTTAAAAGTAACTAAATCCAAACTTATATATTTATGTTGAGTTAAAGATAAAGTTCTAGGAGAATGACAGAAAGATTCAAATAGAATTATCAGCACAGCCTGTTATTAATTTTTCACAATTAGAGATTAACTAATCAAAACATTTGATTTCCAGCAAGCAGAAAATATTTATAAAAATGTCCTTAAAATTTCAGGACTATAAAAGAGTGATAAGTTCTTTTATTTTAAAAGTGAAAATCATGAAAACTCAAAACAAACTAGCAAGAATATAAAATGTTAGAATGATTAAATCAAACACATATACAAGTGGAACCAAAAGTAAATCAAAATCTCACAACTATATCACTAACTAAAAGAAAGAAAAGATTTTGATTTTAATAAGTCATCACATATGATATTTAATTAGGTCTTTATTGAAAACAGTGAACGCAGCTTAAAGGAAAATAACAGCAAAAATAAGCCTTAAGAAATTGTCTCATGCGAAAAGAAAGATTTGTTTGTTGCGTTTGTAAAATTGAAAGAAATTTTTTATCGTAAAGAGAATAAATATATCAATTCATATATGAAAATGTGTTGAATTTATAAATTGAATCGATTATAATAAAACTCTTAAAATAAATTTATTCTCTTTCATTCGAAGAATTGCGATCAAAGTTCGTGGGTAGTTACCTTCTCTCCTATCAAAATATTCTTGCTCTTAAAACTTGGAAAAGAACTAATTCAAAACATTTCATGACACTCATTATCATAATTATAACATAAATGCCTTGAACAGATAAAATAATAAATGAGAGCATGAATAATAGAAAGTGGAAGAGAATAAAAATACTTCCTCGAATGCATTTGGAGAAGCTTAATTTTAACTTGGACTTGTCACAAATATTTTATTGAAGAAAAACCAAAACAATAATCTAATTATTAAAGATATTATCAAAACTAAGATATTCTACACCTACTCCTACATTACTCAAAAGTAAACAAAAACTATGTATAATCGAATTTCCAATGGAGCCAACTTAGCAACTTGGAACCTGCAAGAAAAAACAAATGATGCATCAATAAAAATTTAAAAATATAAATCCAAAAATTGGAAAAACTAAAATAGGCTCTTTAGTTACAAAGAAATGATAATGACATGGAAAGCAGTTCAAAAATGATTGTTCAAACCATAAATAGATCGGATCATAGAAAGTGGGTTGGAAATTATTAAGATCATGATTCACAAGAATTTTATCAAAATGAAAAGTGAAGGATATTTCCTTTAGCAACGTATGATCATTATTGTATTGAAATAAAATATCAAAACTTGAATCTTGTGAATATTTGACTTCGTCATTCAGATATTTGTTCTTGTCAAGTGCATCGAACTTATTTGATTTTAAATTATTTGATCGAAATGACTTTTCATTTGAAATTTGAATCATGGAAAAATTGTATTTGGAACAAATATTTTGAAATTCAAGGCTCAATTTCAGCCAACTCATCCTCTAGAGACTTATGGTTCTTATTTGGTCATAACAATCAGAATCAAAAGATAAAGAAGAAGAATTTCCAGATTTTGCAAAGTGAGTAGGATCAAGATGTTCTTCAAAATATGAATTGTAATTCGCATCTTCAAAACTTTCTATTCTAAGGTCCAACGTTTGATTTGATGAAGAAGAATGAATATCACTTATTAAATATGGACTTTGAAAATCATTAGAAAAAAATCCTCTTCATAATTTTCAAAATCTTCACTTTCATTGATAGTTGGGTCATTGTGATCAAATCGAGAAAAAGGCAAATGTTCAAAATTTCATTAAACAAATTGTTCATTACATAGATTGGAAGTATTAGAACTAATATTTTCTTCAATAATTTCAGATTGAGATTCTGAAAAATGAAGGGAAAATGTGCAACATTCATCGTATTCACATCCATTTGAAAAAGAAGAATGGCGATTAGAATTTGCAACTGATATCCTTTTTGTATCTAGGGAAGACTGAAATTTGGATGCATAAACTATTTGTTTCAAATCATGTAAAGTATTTTGAATATTTATTTCATTTATAATGGACATAACTTCATTGTACAAATCATTAATTTGTGAATTTAATTGAACAATTTGTGAAACATTCATTTTTTCATCACCATATTCTACATCATATGAAACAGAAGGAGAAAAATAGTCTAAAGGATAACATTTCAAGTCTTTTTGTCAATATATTGATCATCTTTGTGTGTGTGATTGAAATTTGCTATCCATTCACCCAAAATAAACATTGTTATAGCCTTGGGAAGAGATCTAACATACCAACAAAAAGTGAGTTGTGTTGAAGGTCTATCTTTTTTGTGTAAGTTGTAATACTCTTGTCAAAAATGTGTCTTAAAATCCTGAATTGATTCTCCATCATGTACCTGCATTTGATTCAAATTTTGACGAATTTCAATTATATAATAATCTTCAAAAGAATCTCTAAAAACATTCTTAGATTCTAACCAGCTAGAAATTGAATCCAAAGGTAGAAAATAAAACCAAAGAGAAGCCTTACCTTCGAAGGTAAATGGGAATAATTTGCAAGAAACATCTTCATGTATGACATTAAATAAACGCAAAATTGATCCATACCTTCTAATATGATGAGTAATAGAAACCTTATCTTCACCATTGAATTTTGGCAAGATCTTAACTTCCCTTTTAGAGAGCTCATGTAAAGGCCCTTGTAAGCTCAATGCAGGATCAGACTCCCATGCAGGGATTTGGGAAAGATCCATGAAAACATAATAAATAGAAGTTATCTCTTATTGTGGGAAATGTGCCAAGTCATTCCCTCCTTCTAGCACCATTTGTTGATGCCTCGGTTATGTAGGCGTTGGAATGGTGTCCGAGGAAGACAACAACGGATGAAAACCTAGCCAAAGGATTCAGATGATCCTACACAAGTATTACCCTATCCTTGAGATATTTGGTGTGGTTAACACCGACGGATATTCGGCCTCTGCTAGAACTCTTTGATTTGGTGATTTTTGGTCCAAAATGATCAGTCTTCCTATGAAGAAAAAAATATATTATATGTCTACAAAAAAATAGATCTACCCAGAAGGAAATCTAAGTTAAGTTAGAACTATTCTAAGAAGGTGGCTTGTGTATGTATAGGTCAAATTTATGTAGGAATAGATAATTGCATTTATAAACTTAACATAAATGTTAAAATTTCAATTACTTATCATCCCAAGTTACTATTACTCAATTAAAATTAATCAACCACAGATTGAGGGTTACATGTCTTCAAGATCAACCTGTAACTCATATGTTAATTGAAAATTTAACATGAATTATTGATTTATTAGTTTCTGTGAATCATTTGTAGAAATAGATAAATATCTCAATCAAAGAAATTTAATTAAAATATAAGTACACAAAGACTCGTGAATTAAGAGAAATCCAAATCATAAATCAATGCATTAATGATTAGCTGCAAAATCAACAATATTCGTTGATAATTAAGGTGAATAAATCAGACATCATAAAATAAATTTGATAATTTACCCCAAAAAAAATGCTGAAAGAAACTAACTTTCATTCATTGTTCTACAAGAAATTACATGATTACAAGTGAAATAGTGTTTCCACAGTCCTTCCCTGGCGATTATCTTCCCCACGACAGCACCTCCAACTCCACTCTTTGAATTACAATAAACTAATCTCAAAAGAGTGAGAGAAGAGAAAATAAAAAATTAGATTCTCCCATATGCAGAGATAACCCCCCCCCCCCCCCCCCCCCCCCNATCTCCATAGAAAGTGGTATATACTAAATGTTTCACAAAATATTTCAAGATATTCACCAAATATTTGTGGGAAAAATCTCGTAATCAACCGTAGAGACTAACCATAGCCCACTAATTATCCCCTACGTATGATAAAGGAGCTATATGATATGTCTTAAAAGATTCATGATGACCAACAATATCCTTAAAAACTGAAAAGTCATCCACTTGTTCCTTCTTCAAAGGAATTGATGGAAAAACAAGTTCTTCATTGATTATAAGATCTCGGATAATGGTTTGGTCTTGGTCAACCATATTTTTAGTGACCTTCCCTTTCTTATTTTGAGAAAAGTGCATGCAAATAGATATGGCATCAGGTTCTTCTTCAGTCACACTACTTTCATTAGGAATATTCATATCAAAAGGTGGCGACACAGGTTCTTGATAAAGAACAGGATGAAGTTCCTTTTCTTTATCAAACCTGATCAAATATCTATGATCCCCCTGCATATTGCACTCAGTATAAGCATCAAAAGGAAAACTTATGGAAACTATCCAACAATGCTTGGCTATTACAGCATGGAAAACAACCAATTACTTATGTCGAATACTCTATTTAATAGGGAACAAATAGGTATTTCAGAAATGACTGAGCGTAATAGATTGCCATAATTAAGATCTTATGGCCTGGAATTTGCAATTATCACTTCAGTATTGTTATGAATTGCAGCATGTGTCGATAAAAATTGAGTTAAGACAGAATAAAATAGTAATAATCCACACATGATGTACATCAAATCTTAGCATCTAATTCATTACAACTTAGTCGAATCAATGATTACCAATTCATGAGAGATTACAAGTGAAAATTGCAATTTGAAAATCTAACCACAAACAAAAGAATGGAGAAGATGAGTGATTATTAAAAACACAAAACACTCCAACCATCAGATCAAGACAAATCCATGGTGAAAATTTAAACTTACAAGTTGTGTCTTCCCTGCAATTCGCAATTGTGGTATGCGGGAATGCAATATATATTATAGTTTAACTAACCTTTTTGAAATCTACAATCCGCAGTTTGCAAATTGTGGGTTGCAGAAACACACAACACAATTTTTTAACCCAACTACTTTTCGTAATCTGCAATTTGTAGGTTATGGGTTGTGAAACATAAAACACATTGCAGAGTAAAGACCTTCCCGCAATCCACAATTGTGAGTTGCGGGTTACGGGAGCATAAAGTGCGCTTATTTGAATAACCCTTTGTCATCTCCACAATCTACATTTGCGGGTTGCGAATTGCGGCAAACTCAAACTTTTGGAAAAAATTAATTCTTTCTGCAACTCACAAAAACACACAAAAATGCATAAAATTTCAAAAAGGGAAAATTTGTTAACTAAATCAATCATGACAAAGACATAGAAATGATGATAAACAACATGGGAATCCCAAAATGACTAAGGAACTTAAGTATCACTTTTTGCATATAGAAATTTGGGCTCTCATGTTATGGATAAAACATGGAATTTCTTGTAGCTACAACACCTCGAAACCTGGAATAGTTGAAATGGGTACAACGCTACGGGAAAAAGAAGAGCCATCAGGGATGAAGCTCAAAGAAGAAAATGGATGATCGTCAACCTCTTTTGGTAAGACCAACGCCTCATTTCCTCTTTCCCCTGTTCATGTCCCTCCTATTGGCTTAACAGTTGATGTGTCAGTACCTCCCATTCCACCCCGATTTCTTTCTTCTCCTATGCAAACATCATCCCCTACAAAAAAAAACTGTTGAAACATCTCCCTCTAACACCCCTCTTTCCTTCTCAAAACTCATCCCTCCAAAGATTTATAATACCTATAAGTCTAGAATAACTTCTCTGGATAAAAATGAGAATGTTGAAAAAGATGTGGAAGTGGTAGCTGGGGGGCTGGAGATGGATCCAGTTCCAAAAATTTCTTTAGACAGGAAATATTTTTTAACAAACGCTAAAAAAAAACCAGTTCTGGATATTAAGGCAAGGAAACAATATACCATTAAAAGGTCCCTTAGAGAAGGTTGTGCCCATCCCAGGGTTCCCTAATATTGATTCTCTCGTTTAATTATAGGGGTTTAGGGGGGTCCTCCAAGAAAAATTCCCTCAAAAGGTTGATAACCTCCCTGAAACCATTAGTAATATTTCTCCAGGAAACTATGATAGAAGGTATCAAGGCCCAAGATCTAATTGGACATTGGCTAAAAGACTGGTCATTTATTTCACTTGACATGGATGGTCACTCATGGGGCTTATAATCTGGTTGGAGCCTGGATTTGGAAAAAGTTTTGCCATCCTCCTATGAATCAATTACAACATTATTCTTAAAGGACTCTACATCATGATTATTCTTCTCCCTAATAAATGTTTATGGGCCCTTCATAAATCAAAGATTATTTTGGGACAATTTAGTCTCAATGGGAGTTTTAGAGGATCCTAATATAATATCGGGGGGAGATATAAACCTCATAGTTTCAGAAAGAGATATTTGGGGAAACCTTGATAGAGGTTACTCGATGAGTAATTTCTTCATTTATTTGTTCACAACCAATAATCTTGTGGATGTCAAGCCCTGCAAACTTGAACCTACTTGGAGAAATAGAAGAAAATTAGAAATCCCACAAGTGTGGCACCTTAGCAACATGTTGGAAGGTGGTTTAGGACAGTGCAAAATATCCCTAAGTGCGTAAGAGAGTGGTTGGATGCACCTTGGTAGGAAGCACGGATCAACAGGTGCCAAACGACCCAAGCACTCCACTAGAAGCACACTTGGCACCACACCAATCATCAGGGGCATTCTTGGTGGAACCGCTCACTGAAGTTTGAGTTATTGGACCAAGTGCCTAGGAGAGACGTGCCCGATACCTCAATGAGACAGATGGCTACCACACTTAGTCATGCACTTAGTGCACTTCGGGGATTTTGACATGAATACATGCACCTGTGAAGATGCACCCGACGTCCAACCAACACTTAGCATGTTGGATCAACGGTTGATGAGCGTGTGCGCATGGGAAGTGGACCCTTTGGTGGAGTTAGCACGTTGAACCAAAGCTATTGTATGCACTAAGCAAAGGGGCACGCCCACCTTTGGGCATGTGGTCACCCTTGCGACATGTATAAAGGAAATACACCTAGAATGGAAAGAGGCAGGTTTTGATGAGCATCATCACTGCAAGCAACGAAGTGATAGACGCTGAGACATATGTGAGCTGGGGAGGCATACGAGCTCAGTCATAGGAAAAGTCCCTAAGTGGCTCAACTTAGAAATGCAACCAGGTTTCATAATTAGAAGTGTCAGTTTGGAATGTTGGTGCTCCATATGAGTTCAGTCCATGTGACAGTTGACAACTATAGGGGTTAGTTGGTTGAGACTATTAAGAGTTGGACACTCGGGTGGGGTCAACTCAACTCTTTGTATTGTTGTAGAAAAATGTTTGTTTACTGGTTGGGCACACACCAAGAGCATTGTTAGTATGTGGTATATCCATTATTGTAAAGTTGTTATTAATACAAAGTGAACGGGGCTAGCCAGTTCGACAACCTCACCATTATATTTGTCTCTTGTTTAAATTTACTTGATGCATGAAATTGACTAATTGTTCAAATTATGGTCAATAGAAAATTCGTGTAGTTGATTTGTTGGTTCTCTGAAGATCGAGGTGCATGCCACCAATATTACTGATAGAAGGTAGACAATTTACACTTCATTGTCAAAATTGCAATTTTCCATGGCACAATTAAAAATGACTAAATAAATGAATAATTCATATTCTTATAGCTAGTCATTTGTTATGTCATGACTAAATTGGTCATTTATGTTAGTCATTTTTAACTTTGCCACTTATTATCTAGTTATATTTGTTAACCGGTGACTAAATTAGTTGTTAATTTTAGTCGTTTATAGTTGGGTCAATCAAAATTGCACATATTTAGTAGTAAATCACTTGAAAAACCTCTGGTGACTAGAATTTTTAGTCACCTAGTAGCTAACTCCTAATTTTGTACTAATGAGTGGAGAAAAAGTTATCTCGAAAAGGTTGGATAGATTCCCAGTTTCATATTTCTTAATGGATAGCCACCTCCCTGTTTGTTCATGGGTGGAGGAGGGGGTCCTCTCATACCATCGTCCCATCCTCCTTTCAATGTTGTAGGATTAAAATCCTAAAGCTCGTTTTCGATCAACACGTCATGGCTTAAAGACGAAAGTTACATCCAAATGATCAAGGATATTTGGGTCCCTGTAAACCCCTCCTCCCTTGATTCCTGTATGAAGCAATTTATGGATAGTATAGCTAGAGCTAAACCAACCTGAAAGAAATGGGATCTCATTTACAATAAAAAACAACAAGCAAGTTTAAAAGAAGTAGAGGCAGTCATCTCGGCCCAGATCGAATTTAATGGCTAAAGAAGAATCCCTTTGGAGATTAAAAATTAGAGCAATTTGGATTGTTGAAGGGGATAAAAACACTAAGTTCTTTCATAGTTATGGCTCCTATCATCTCAAATTAAACACGATAAGTGAAATCCAAAATGATGAGGGCATATTGGTATATAATTTCAAGGATAAAGCAGACGCTGGAGTATCCTTCTTCAACTCCCTTTTTAAAGAAAATGAAGGATGTCGCATTTAAGAAATTTTACAAGTTCTCATACGTTTTCCAAGATATATTTCAGAATAAATGAATGACACCTTAATGCAGGATGTCATGGAAGAAGAATTAAAATCTACCTTAACTTCATTTCAAAAAAGCAAGAGTCCAAGCCTAGATGGATTCCCTATGGATTTCTTCCTTGGGTTTTATGACTTGATGAAATATGACTTATTGTTAGTAGTCTAGGAATCACAAAAATATGGGAAAGTGTTGGGAGCTATCAATTCCACATTTCTATCTCTCATACCGAAAAAGCAGAAGGCTCAATCCTTTGTTAATTTTAGACCAATTTTGTGCTTCAATTTGGTTTACAAACTTATAGAAAAAATCATTGCCATACGGATGAATCCTATGCTGAGCGAGATCATATCACTGTGGAAATTCAGGCCTGCAATAGATTAATTTCACTCACAGCAATTAACAATTGATCATGCAAATTATCAACAATGGAGACTTAATATGGAGCTGTAACAATAAATTATATTAACTGAGTGTACAATAGCCAACCCTGTAATAACATAGGCTGCTTGAATATATAGAATACATGAGCAAATCAAATGCATGAGAAAGCATCCAAAGCTAGCATAAAGCAGGCTTACCCAAAATAGGCAAATCCACCATAGGTGTAAAAAGTTGATCCCAAATCTATCAAGGACCCCATGAATTAGCAAGGGCGCATGGGCAAGCTAAAGAGTGGTCAAATGGCAGCTCATACATGTTTTTGCATGGAGGAAAGAGTGGAGGAGGAAAAGGCAACAAAGCTGATTCACCTCACCTAGTCTTGCTTTCCTATGTGCCTTAAAACACTGAAAAAGCAAGGCATAAAGCAGAAAAAGCAGATGGGCTCCTAGGAGGCCAGGAATAAAGCAAATTTGATTCCCAGGACTTTCCAAAGTGCTACATGAGTCAATAATGGCAAGTTTGACCTCTATGGATAGGCAATTAGCAACTTGCACATGGTGGGACTCATGGACTAGGCAAATAAGACAAAATAAATGAAATAATGTCTAAGTGGGTAAATACTATGGGTTGATTATTATAACACCCCCCCTTAAGCCTGACTTTATGAGTAATAAATAAAAAATATAGGGCCTAGCAACAAGGCTTAGTCACCCTTTACATACTGCAATGTCCATACAACCAAGGAAAGAGGCAAAACCAACTTGGGAAAATCCTCCCTTAAACATGGACTGAAAGAACTGTAAAACAAAATTGTAGAATCTTGTCTCCACTCATGCTTTGACAGCATGATCAGGAATCCCCAGCAGTGATTTGAGATTACTGAAGGTCTTCTCACAAAATGTTTTTGTGAATATGTCAGCTACTTTCTCTGAAGATGAGCAAAAGAGAAGGTGGATGGTGCCATCATGCACAAGCTCTCTGATGTAGTGCATGTGAATCTCAATGTGTCTGGTTCTCTGCTTCTGAACTGGATCCTTGCAGATTCGAATGGTACTCTGGTTATCACAGTAGATGGTATTTGAGTACTCAGGTTCGAAACCACACTCTCCAAGTAACCCCTGCAACCATAAACACTGAGTTGCTGCATTGACAATTCCTCTGTACTCAGCTTCTGTAGATGACAGTGCAATGGCACTCTGTTTCTTGCTTGACCAGCTGATTGGCCTTTCTGCAAAGCATGAACACATAACCTGAAGTGGACTTCCTGTCAGTGCTATCACCTGCCCAATCACTGTCAGTAAAACCAATTAACTCAAGGTCAGAATTGGCCTTATAGAAAATCCCATGTGTCCTTGTTCCCTGAACAAAGCTTAGGATCCTCTTTGCTGCTTTCCAATGGATCTCATGGGGCTGATCCATGAATATAGAAGCAACACTCACTGCATAGCAAAGATCAGGTCGAGTATGTGTCAAATACAATAAACATCCAATCAACTGTCTATACAAAGTGTTGTTTACCATCGGTGGAGAATCATCTTCCTCCAGCTTTACTCTTGAAAGGAAAGGAGTTTTGCTTTCTTTGCAATCTTGCATTTTGAATTTTATCAACAAATCCAATGCATATTTGGACTAGTGCACCTTGATTCCAGCTTTGGTTTGAGCAATCTCAAGCCCCAAAAACTGACTTAAGAGCCCCAAATCTGTCATTGAGAAGGCTTAGTTCATAGCTCCTTTTAGGGAAGCAATCTCAGCCTGTGAGTTTCCTGTAATAAGGAGGTCATCAACATAAAGCACAATGATCATTAATGAACCCTTAATTACCTTCAAATAGACATTCGAATCAGATTTGCACCGAACAAAATTCAGAGATAGCAAGAAGCTATCTATCTTGGCATACCGAGCCCTGGGGGCTTGCTTTAGCCCATACAATGACTTTCTCAACCTGCACACAAGAGAATGGTCAGTAGCAAAACCTTGGGGCTGCTGCATATATATATCCTCAGTGAGATCACCATTCAGAAAGGCACATTTTACATCCATGTGATGTACCTCCCATTGCCTTGATGCTGCAATGGCTAGAGCTAGCCTGATTGAATCCATTTTTGCCACTGGGGCAAAAGTCTCATTGTAATCAATGCCTTGAACCTGTGAGTAGCCTTTAGCTACCAATATATCCTTTTACTTCAGTGGTGAACCATCAGCAGCAAATTTGGTCTTATAGACCCACTTACACTGTACTAGTTTTCTCCGTGGGGAAAGATCTACTAGCTCCCATGTGTTGCTTTTCTGTAGCGAGTTGAACTCCTCATTCATGGCAGCTTGACATCTTGGATCTCCTACTGCTTCTTCATATGTTTGAGGATCAGAATCCACCATCAAATATCATTTTTCAGCAAACTCAGGATCCTTCATGCACAGACCACTCTCAAATTGAGATCTAGTCCTCCTTGGGTCATTGGGATCCCCAGCTAGCTCACCTGCTGCATGTAGTGTCTTGGCTGCCCATTTAGGCCTTGTGGGGCTGTTTTGGTCTGCAATAAACTCATCTCCATCAGACAAATCAGAATCAGCATGTTCAACAAACTCTTTACTTACTTCTTTAGGTTCAGGTGGTGAAGAAGCTTCACCAATCTCCACTTCTGCAAGGGGTTCTTCTTCAAACTGAACACACCTTTCGATGAAGACTATGTTTGTGCTCAAATTTATCAATTTATACCCTTTTTAATCTTCAGAGTATCCCACAAAAAGACACTCTTGGCTTTGGGGCTGCAAATCCTTCCTCTTCTCTGTCGGAATCCTGGCCCATGCCTTTGAGCCAAAGATCCTGAAATGGGTCACATCTGGCTTGTGCCCACTCCATGCTTCAAAGGGAGTCATTCCATCCAACTGTTTGTGAGGCACCCTATTCTGGATATAGGCTGCACAGTTGATAGCCTCGGCCCAGTACTTTGGTGGCAAAGTCTTGTCCTCCATCATGCATGTAGCCATTTCTTCAGTGATCTCTTCTTCCTTTCTGCAACACCATTTTGCTGTGGTGTGTAGGGGATAGAATGTTGTATCTGAATACCTGCATCTGCACAATAGTTAATAAAATCATTCTTGACATACTCACCACCGTTGTCAGATCTGAGTGCTTTGAGTTTTCTTCCACACTGGTTTTCAACCAAAGCCTTGAAGACTTTGAATAGGCCAAAAACTTTTGATTTGTGCTTCATGAAGTGAACCCAACAATACCTGGAGAAATCATCAATAAAGGTCAATGCATATTTGGCCTGACTCATGGACATATGAGGGAATGGGCCAGCAACATCACTGTGAATCAGCTCGAGTGGTGCAGAGGTTCTCTCATGGCTGGCTTTCTCAAATTTGTGCTCTGGGTGTTTTCCTATGATACAGCCCTGGCAGACTCCTTTGGAAAATTTTATCTTGGGAAACCCTATGACCATATCTTTCTCACTAAGATCAGATAAATATTTGTAATTTAAATGGCCAAATCTTTCATGCCATAGCTTGCTAGCTTCATTAGCATGGATAAGAAGAGCAAAGGGGTTTGAGTAAGGCAGGAAGTGTGAAAACATGTATACCTTTTGAGCATGATTTGCAACTCCTTTTGCAATGATTCTTCCACTTGATATTTCTGTGATCTCAACTTCATCTGGTGAGAATATGACTTTCTTAGGAGACCCAGTGTGGGTCATCTGGTACACTGACAGAAGGTTGGAGGCAAGACCAGGGACATACAGCACATTGTTGAAGTTACCATGATCAAGTTCTATTCTCCCTTTTCCTTTGCTTTCAGTGAGAGAGTCATATCCCAGTATAATAGATGGTCCTTTCGAATTGTCCAGTGAGGAGAAGGCCTCCTTAGTCGAAACCATGTGTCTTGAAGCTCCAGAATCTATGATAAAACTGGGTGAGCTTGATGTGCCAGCAACTAGAGCATGAACTCTCTCTCTGTCATCAGAACTTGATCCTCCTTCTCTCTTCTTTGAGCTTTCTGGAAGGGAGATTTCATTCTTCTCCAACAGTTGAGTTAACATATCTATCTGCTTTTTCATACAAGAGATTTCAGTGTGATTTCCCTTTGAACAGTATGAGCACTTGTTCATATCACCTTTGTTTTTCTTCTTCTGGGTATTTTTCTTGGGAACTTGTTGTTCCTCAGGAGACTGCTTCTTGTCTCTTCCTTTCTCAGGTGGCTTTTTAGCTTTCTTTTTGATTTTTGAATCCACCCTCGAATCTCCAGCAACCAGAGCTTGGTATTTGAAAGGTTTGATGGTGCCCATCATCACCAACTTGTCTTGTTCTTGTGTGAGAGATTCCATGAATTCTGAAAGGCTAGGCATATTCCAGGTTCAAGCTGTCAGTTTTGTGGCATAGAAGGTCGAAACAAAGACTGAGTAGTTAGGTCCTAGCTTCAAGAGGATGGCCAATACAAGTTGATCATCTTTCTTTTCAATACCACACTGCTTCAGTTGCAAGACTAGCGCTTTGAACTTGGAAAAGTATTGCTCCATTGATTCAAAATTACTGGGACTTAGGGAAATCAGTTCATTCTCGAGCTGGTGACCCCGCATCTCATCTGTCTTTCCGAAGAGTTCAGAAATTTTCTCCCATACTTGATCCAGTGAAGTTAATCCATCGAGATGGAAAAGTAAATCTCAGGAAATACTGAGACATAGAAGGCCATATGCCTCATCCCTCCGATTGTTCCATTTTATCTTCTCTGCAGCAGCATTGGGCTCTGCTTCTGTAGCCATTGTCACCCTGTAGAGGCCTTTATCTCTCAACAATATTTCTATCTCAGCTTTCCATTCAAAATAGTTGAAGGGAGTTAAGATAGTTTTCTGTGAATCCATAGCTTCAGAAAATCTACCCCGGCTGTCGGTAGAAGGATCCCAGTCTTTGATGTCGAACCTGCAAACAATTTTTGAAGGAGAGTAGCAACCTATAATGGCTCTGATACCATGTGGAAATTCAGGCCTGCAATAGATTAATTTCACTCACAGCAATTAACAATTGATCATGCAAATTATCAACAATGGAGACTGAATATGGAGCTGTAACACTAAATTATATTAACTGAGTGTACAATAGCCAACCCTGTAATAACATAGGATGCTTGAATATATAGAATACATGAGCAAATTGAATGCATGATAAAGCATCCAAAGCTAGCATAAAGCAGGCTTACCCAAAATAGGCAAATCCCCCATAGGTGTAAAAAGCTGATCCCAAATCTATCAAGGACCCCACGAATTAGCAAGGGCGCATGGGAAAGCTAAAGAGTGGTCAAATGGCAGCTCATACATGCTTTTGCATGGAGGAAAGAGTGGAGGAGGAAAAGGCAACAAAGTTGATTCACCTCACCTAGTCTTGCTTTCCTATGTGCCTTAAAACACTGAAAAAGCAGGGCATAAAGCAGAAAAAGCAGATGGGTGCCTAGGAGGCCAGGAATAAAGCAGATTTGATTCCCAGGACTTTCCAAAGTGCTACATGAGTCAATAATGGCAAGTTTGACCTCTATGGATAGGCAATTAGCAACTTGCACATGGTGGGACTCATGGACTAGGAAAATAAGACAAAATAAATGGAATAATGTCTAAGTGGGTAAATACTATGGGTTGATTATTCTAACAATCACAAGAATAGTTTGGTTTCTTGTTTAACCTAGAAATACATGATGCTATCTCTCTAGAATAGAAAACACTTCACACCATCAATAAAAACAATGAAAGATATTTCGCTTTAAAATAAGACCTTTCTAAGGAATATGACAGTGTTAATTGGACCTTTCTCAGACTCCTGCTCATCTAAGTTGGCTTCTCTTTGGATCTGTTGAATTAGATAATGGGATGTGTAACCTTTTCTTCCTTTGCAATCCTCTTAAATGGTTATCCATCTCCCTTCTTTCATTCCTCAAGAGGATTCAGACAGGAGTGCCCTCTCTCCCCCTTTATTTTTATCCTTATTGTTGAAGCTCTAAGTAAACTTATGCAACAGGAAAGAAACTATGACCTTTTTAAAGGGATACAAGTTACATAATATTTTCTTTTGTCTCATTTAATGTTTGTAGATGATTTGTTGCTATTTGGCAAAGGAACAGAGGAGAAATTGAGTACTTTAGCCAATATGCTTTCCTTATACCAAAAAGTTATCAGAATGGAGATTAATGTTGAAAAATCAAACCTAGTTGTTCATTGTTTTCCTGAAGATCTTTGTCAAAGAGCCACCTCTCTCCTATCTCCCCCCCTATCCACTTTTAAATTTGGGCTTAAATATTTAGGTTTTCACTTAAAGCCAAATGTTTATTTGTTTAAAGACTGGATTTGGCTCTTCAAAAAGGTGGAAGATAGAATCTCTTGTTGGGAAAATAGGTTCCTATCAAGAGGAGGTCGATTAATGCTATTTAAAGGAGTATTACAGAGCATCCCTATGTACTAGGAATTAATGGGTTATATACCTAAGAGTATACTAGTCAAGATTCAAAAGAAGTTCCTATCCTTTCTTTAGAAAGCTTAACAAAAGAGATGAAATTCCACTGGCCAAATCGTCCACAATATCAAATTTAAAAGAGATAAGGGTTTGGGGGATCAAAAACCCTATCACCTTTAGTTAAGCACTGGAAGCTAAAACTTTGTGGAGAATAGCTCAACACTCCACCTCACTTTGGGGTCAAACCCTTATTTCCAAATACTGCACAAATGCCTCAATTGTGAAATAGGTCAGAAGCAAGGAAAAAAATCATAAAGGAGGCTCAGGTTGGTGGAAATAATTAGTTCTCTGTTTCTTCTTATAGGGAACTAGATGTCCTGGAGAATTGGAAATGGAAGACGAGTATGTATCAGAACTGACCCTTGGGTTGGGGATGGAGATTCTTTTCTACTTTCAGAAGGTTTAATCCATAGGTTAAAAAATTCCAACATTCAAGAATTAGTCGAAGAAAGGGTGAATGATATGCAAGCTCATAGATGGATTACAGTAGAATATCTAGGTTTAGCAAAGGAAGAAGCCACTGAATGGTCAAATTTCATATCCATCCTAAGGATGAATTTCGTAAATCCAAGCGAAGACATAGCAGACAAGCTAGCCTGGACATTAAATGGAACTAATGGATACTAAACAACCAAACTTGGATATGAATATTTTAACAAAAACATTTTCACTGGTGAGAAAAAATAGTGGTGGTCTATGGTATGGAAAATGGTTGGTACCTTGAAAGAAAAAATACTCTTATGGCTTTCTCTTAGTGACAAGATTCCCACTTGGGACAATATGATGAAATGTGGATGGATAGGTCCCAGTCGCTTCCTTTTATGCCAAGCCTCTGAAGAATCTGCATCTCACTTATTTTCCTCTTGTATTTATGTAGAGGCAGTATGGAAGGATGCCTCCAAGAAAATTGCCAACACTGATATCCATTTGGATTCTCCCACATAAAGCTATTGTTAAAAGTGGTGGAAGAATCCACTCGTCTGAAATTATGACACATTCCCATCCCTCTTTATGTATGGTCTATGGTGCGAAAGGAACTCTATAATTTTCCTTGAAAATTTTATTTGTGTTGAGGTAACTTCGGCCTTGATTGTGTAGTGGGATAAGGAACATAAAAAATAAGAGATTCAGAAAAAACAAAGAATCTTGATTCATACTACCATTGACAAAAGTGATCCTTGGGAATATTTTGATGGTGCAAGTCAAGGCATTACACAACTAGGTGTATCAGGTGGATTCATTTATTTAAATGATCACAGTAAAATTACCATTCTCTATGGCATTGGGCATAGCACAAATACAAAAGCTGAATTGACAACCTTGTTGGCATTTCTACATACTACAATAAGCCAACACATAATCAATCTTAATTTTTTTCAAAGATTCAAGAATGGTAATTGAATGGGAAAACGAAAGTCTTCAAATCAGAGCTCTACCTCTTCAATCTTTGTTGACTCAAATTCAAAACCTGATCTCTCTTTTCAACTCAATGTCTTTCAGTCATGCTAATAAGGAGCTTAACATAGAATCTGACATGCTTTCAAAGGAAGCAATGTTAATTCCACCAGGATATATAAGAGTGGAATTCAAGTTTCCTCTCCCACAGTGTGCATAATTGGAAATATAGCAACAAGTAGAGCTCGAAGAATATAGAGGCAACTATTTTTTAGGAACACTGGATTCATTGTTTTAGGTATTTAGAAATTTGTAATTATGATGATAAGACAATTAATGGGAACACAGTGAATAACCAGTGGATTCATCACTATGATCCATTTTATGAAATGATAGCTGAAGAATGGAACATTCTGAGCCAAAATGTAAAAAACTAAGGGCCATAAATTTTGAGATGTAACTTTTGTTTTGTAGAAATCCCTTCAAGGGAAATTCATGATCACTCTTTATTTAGAGTGATGGATATTTTCCATTTGGAAGATATATATATACAGTTACTTTACAGATTATTTGCACAAATTGTGTTATTTATTGTTTCGACAAAAAAAGTTTTGAAGAATAACTTGTTAAGTGAAAATTGTATAATTTGCACTTTATACTGATTCACTCCCCCCTGCCTTTCACTATAAACAAGAACCATTAATTGGTATCAGAGAGGGCTCCTTTGAATCAATTTAATCGACTGGAAGGTAGGTCATTGTACATATATGGGTGGAAAGGAAATACAAAAGGCATCTAGAGCTTATGAAAATGGAAGCATTGAAAATATCTCTATCAGAGAAGTGAGATGTGTCATACACACTCAAAGAAAGACTATAGGATAAGTTAAAAGGATTGTGACTAATGTCACAAACACTGAAAATAAAAGAAGAAGAGTCCAAAAGAATGGAAGCATACTTCATATGTCAAATACATGAAATGGACGAAATTGTTTAGACTAAGGAACACAAAATTGTTTCATTAGAGGATGAGCAAAAAAATTGGTACCATAAAATCAGAAGAAATTTAAAGAAATTAAATTCCTGTAGAAAGACAGAGAAGAGAGAACTACAAAATTAGAAGAAGAAATTCCATCTCTAAGAGGTCAACTTCAGAAATATCAAGAACAAATTGAATATTCCAACAAGATGATTTGTTTGTGAAATATTCAACTCTAGGAATATAATAAAATGATCAACAACTTAAGAACTGAAGTAAAACAAGTTAAAGAGTTATTGGACGGTCAAATAAAGGAAACCAAGAAGGCGCTAACTGAGTAGCTCCAAGCAAGAGTAAAAAATTTTCACAATTGGAACTCGGCATTGTTTCCCTAAAAGAGGAAGATAATAAGAAACAAGAAATGATGAATGAACAAAGGACTCAATTACTAAAAAAAGGACAATAAATTGAAAAACTATAGACACAACCGAGGAAAAAATAAAGATTTAGAAAAATATTTGATGTTTTAGAAAATATAATTAGTAAACAAAGATGACCATTCAAAAAAAATGGCCAAGGATTCAATGGGGGGTAAGCAAGATATGCACAGACAAACATGAACTCCCTCTCCAAAAGAAACATGAAGCAAGATGAATGAACCTTGGAAGTGTTGATGCCTGGAAAAATACCAACTACCGACAATAGGGATTCTCCCCAATAATCGTTTCCAATTAGATCATTTATCGTTTGGCATGGGGAATCTATCGAGTTAGCAACCTCGCTACCGTAGAATTAAAAGAACGTTTAAATTTGTTTTACAAGTTGCGACCTGGTCCACCATTTATGTAATTTTATATTTAGGGATGAAATGCAAGTGCCTAAACTAAATGCACGTGATCAATGGAAAAGAACCTCAACCCGTGATGTGTAGGTTCTTACCTCTTGTCTTATCACTCTAACCCCTTAATCACTTTTAATCAAACCTATCATATTTCAAATTATGCTAATCTAATTTATCTATCCTATCCCCTAGGGGAGAAAAGATAAAAATATAATGAGTAGTATATTGTATTGTTTGTATGTGGAATCCTACATGTAGCTGTTAAATTCTTTACACATAAATACAGGAGAAAGATAAACACAAATATAGATTTGTTAAGTTAAAACATACATTACTCATTTATTGCACAAGATTCATAACAGAAATAAAATCATTCGCAAACACAGAAATAATTCAGCAAGTTTAGAACGATCTCACAAATTGTACAGTAGGCTAAAATAGAAATAAATCATCATTCGTCGATCCACAAAACCCATTTTGAAACTCATACAGTCCTTCCTCTAGCAAAACTTTGATTCTATTGATTTATAAAAGAACTAATTCTTGTACAAATAGCTTTAGCCTAAATGCACTAGAAAAATTCCTTTATCTATTCTATTCTACCCCTACTTATAATTTTACAAAATGACCTTTGGGCTACCCCTGCCCTTTGGGTTTCCTTAACTTTTCAATGTACAAAATTTTGTCTTCTAGTGGCTCACACTAGACAAGCAAAAATAATATAAGTTACAAAATGTGACACATGTAAATAAGAAAGAACATATTAGGAGGGCCCAGCCACTCCTTCAACGAATTATTTCCATGTAGCAACATCTGCAGCGATGGTCCTAAATTCCATAGGTTCCAATAGTCTGACTGTTAATTCATGTATGGCCGGCTGATACTTTATCACTGTTGCTTTTGGTGGAGTTACTATGAGCTGGTATTCCAGTAGACAATTCTTGACTGCAGCTTGTGCAACCAAACTCTTTACTACTTTCTTATTAAGGCCTTTAACATGTTGTATGTTAAGTTCATATTCCTTGCAATATGTCATGGAGGTACTTCAAATGCTATTCTTCACCTAGAAACCCCTGAAGTATCTTTGCTGCTGAGGTATGACATCTGTTATGCGTTGTAAGCACCCTTTTGTAAAAATCCATACACTTCTCCAAAGTTTTCCCGACTGCAACAGTCAATATGGCAGCAACCTCGCTACTAAAATCCATGAGTTCATACTCGATCTTCAAGTTCTCTGTACTCTTCTGAGGAAAACTTTCCAGAAATTCTGCATGAGTCTCTATCCAAGTCAGTAGATATTGGATAATTTTTGCAACTTCTAGAGTTCTCATTCTGAAGTCAGTGGATATTACTGAGATCTCTTGTAATATGAATTCTTCCTGCTTAATCTTGTAGACCTCTTCTGCACGTTTTAACTAAACTTGATATATTTTTCTTCTCATCAGGAGAGCATACTCTCGGAGATGGATGATATCAATTTGCCGCTCGTTTTCTATGTTAAGTCAAATCCACAAAGAACTATTTTGTGCCTCCAACTCTACAACTTGGGCCTTTAATTCCTTTGCCTGTTTATCAGCTGCAGCCCTTTGTGCCTCTAGCCCTGAAATATTACCCTCTAGGTCTTTCTTTTCTCCATCAAGAATGGTATTTGATAGTATCAAGGCCTCCTTTTCATATTCTAGAACCTGGTAGGCCTCTTGCAACCTCTCTAATTCAGAAAGAGTGGCCTCATTTTTTGTTTCCATCTCTCGTCCCTCTCCTCTCTCTTTCATCAAAGTATCTTTTACTCTCACCATAGTGTCTTTCAATTTATCCAAATCATAATCATTTGCTTGAGCAACTGCTATACCAATTGAGGCCATCAGTTGTGGATCTTCATTGGTACCTTTCATGACTAGTTTTTCTGTAACTTTAGTCACTTCAGGATGGGTTTCTATTTTTAGCTTCTTTTCGACCCTCCAAATAATGTCTTCCCTTTAAGGATCGAAAACAACCTTATCTAATGACACAACTGCATTTTACTTGGATGGGTTAAAAGGTACTAGCCCTAAGTTTGCAAGAGGAAGATAACCTCTTGTTATTATGTCTCCTAAGGTAGAAGGAGGATCCTCAGGATTGTCCTAAGCAACATCCCTTTCCTGATTATCTCTATCTTGATCCTCTTTCTCTTTTCTCCTCTGTTCTGCTGCTGCATTCTCTGCCTCTCTCTCTCTTTTAGCTGATTCTTTTTTCATTCTCTCCTTTGCTTCACTTTTCCTTTGCTATTCTTCTCTTTGGATTGTTTTTTATTATTCCCTTTTCTTTTGGGTCTCCTCAGCTACTAATTTCTCTTCTTCCTCCACTAGTCTTCTTGCTTTTTCTTCCCTTTTTCTTTGGGCCTCTTCCACTAACAAGTTCTTTGCTCCTTCAACTAACCTTCAAGTATCTTCTTCTTTCTTTTGGGAAGCTTATTCTTCTTGCTTCTTATATTCTATACTGGTGCTATTGCTTCCTTTTCCTACTGTTGTGATTTTCTGTTTGAACTGCTTGTTTAGAGCTGTCATATTGTAGGAATTCTTGAAAATATCCTCATCTTTATCACAGTAGTCAGAATAATCAAAACTCATTTTCACAAGGACACAATGAGCATCAAATTTTCCTCGAGAATCATTCTCATGAAAACTTTTCTCACCAAAGTGAAAGCTTTATATTTCCTTCGTGAATTTGGGTGCACTTTTGAAATTTTAAAACTTGTAGCATCAGACATAGAAAGGCATGGACGGATTGACTATCTTCTTCACATCAAAAATAAAATTACCAAATCCATCCAGGAAAAAACTGTCTCACCATCTCCTTGTGGACAACATAGTCTATGGAATACTTGGGAAGCACTGACAGATCTCTAGTCCCTCTGTACATTCTCATATATGTACCTTTCTCAGAGAAAAATTAATCCCCATATTCACTTACTACTTCTAGTGCACCTTTGGACATACATTTGCACTCTTCAAGGAATATCAACTGGTAAATTGGCATCAGAAGTTCTGCATAGATCAGCTTATAGAAGCTATGATACTTGTGGGCCCATGAAATCTGGTATGCAGTGTAAATGGGTGATTTTTGCTCCTTCTAGCTATAGTTCATCATCTCGAACAGTTGCAAGAAAATTATACAGTCGATTACAAATGACCACATGTAGAACTTGGAATATTGTTGGAGCAATCCTCCAAGCACAACAAATATGTAGGAAGACAAGATATTAGCTACAATGTCCACCCAGTTGAAGATAGTACCTTCCATGGTCACAAGATACATTAGTGGGATCCAACCTATCTTATCAAACTTCCCATTGGCCCTACGAAACATCTTGTTAAGCATCAGGGCTACAAGTCTGCATGGAGTGTGCAGGCAGGCAATTTCATATTCACTAGATACCTTATGTCGAAATGACTTTCCTGTTATCATCATCATCTTTGCACATCTGATATAATCTTCGCTTAAACCATTTATCCAATCATCCATCATGATAACTTCTGGGACTGGCAGTTTGTAAGCTTTAAATATGTATGTTGGGGTAAAGGAGGAAAATCCTTTCCCTTCAACATTATACATGATCATATCCCTCGCTTCTACCTTAGATAGAATTCAGACGGTCACCTCGACGCAAGGAAAAATATTGGGTCATGTGGATACGTTCATGATTTCAAATATCAGTATGTTTTCATACAGGGGAATATCCTCCAAGGCTGCATCTAGGACCTTCTGATCCTTGATCATGGGGTATATGTGTCCCCATTTGAACTCGAGTTCTGCTCTGGTGACAGCTTTGGTATCCTCATAAATTACCTCTATATTTGGCATGACTTCTAAATATGAATCCTTATCAACAACTTCGCCTTTCTTCTTTCCCTTCTTGGGCATGGTGCTTTGTGAACACTGAGGCTGCAAGAACCACATCAAAACATATATTAGTGTCCCTGCGGTTAAACCCATGCATTCCTCAAAACGAAAAAACTATTGTAAAATTGTAAGATATACAAAAAATCTTTACAAATCATATTTTCCCTGCATTCATGTAGAAATAACAAATATCATTTTACTGATTCCTCCATCATAAAAAAATTCATGAGAAGGTTTCCCTGAAAAGAAACGACCAGTTCAAGTACGGGTTCTATCTACAGTTTTGGGATTTTAAACTATGAAACTTTTGATGATCTACAACATGGTATAGGAGAAATGCCAAGGATAGAGGTTTAAGACCCTACATAAATATCCTTGCACAAATATAGTGCAGGGAAACAGTGACAACTCAAACACAACTCGGTCAACCCTGAAACCTTAAAATTGCATCAACAGCCACAAAGGAAAAAAATGCTTCCTACAGTAAACCTAGGCTAAAACCCAAAGGAATACAATGACCCTCTTAGCTCGGGCTTCATTAATCCCCCTATCACTGTAAATGAAAATGAATCATGAGAGGAGGGGCTGGCAAAAGACTCGGCTCGTCTCAGTCTTATAATTACAAAACTAGGGCCTTGAGCTACCCATGTCTGAGGTCTAAATGGTCTTGGACAAGAAAAATGGCTGGGAGAAGGGAAAAACCGTGACTAGTTGTTGAGTAAGTCTGAAAAAACAAGGAGGTTGGGACAACTAACCCAACAAATCCTTATGAGGATGAGGGACAAACCTTAAACCACGGTGGGGAAAATAAACGAAAAACCCTAACCTTATAAAAAAGAAAACCAAACACGCTATTTCACCAAACTCATAAAAAGAGAATATTTAAACACCATTTACCAATGAGAAGAATCACGACAAGGATTGGAGCCTACCTGGAACAAGGTGGCTCAAAGGTTCATGAAAGGTCTCGCTCAAATTATGCGTAGACTCCAAGTGGAAGACTTCCATAGGGAATGCTCAAAATTGGAAATACCAATGAATCGTAACACTCTGTAATAAACAATAACAAAACCCCCAATGATATATATAGAAAAATTTAAAAAAACACACATTTAATGCGGTTGCTGGGGAATTAAGAGAAACACAAGTGAAAAAATTTCATTTGCGCCCACGTTCAAAACTCATCGGTACCCCACTACATCGGTGAGGGAAAAGAAAACACCTTTCGGTAATGTTAGCTTAAAACCAGATATCTAGCCACAACTATCGATTTGATTTGTAAAAGACCAACTGCAAAAGGCATTGACATGGCTTATCTGACATTTCGATAGCGAAGGATTGGCTACAAGCAGTCAACTTTGCCACCTTCATCGAAAAGAAAATAAAACGCTTCACGGAACTATCAAAGAAAATTACCGGGAATGCTCGACCAAAGGCTTGTTGAAAGACTTGCAAAGAAATAACTGACCGACAATAAAAACCTTAAACGAGCCGAAACATCGATGCTGAAGGAGAAAATAACCATTTCTTTTGGCCAGGATTCATTGAAATTGTCCGATAAAGAACTGTCGACTTTAAAAAAATGAAAACCAGTCGAACACATTGGCTTCAACTTTTGAAAACATCCGCAACTGTCAGGTGTAAACTCAACAAACATTCCGACCAAAAAGATATAAAATCAGTTGAGTAAAGAATCGAATGGAAAGTCCGTATCGGCAAAATTTCAAAATGTTTTTCCACACATCGCAAAAAAATGATTGGAAGATCAGATGGAAAGTATGAATTCCCTCTACCGTCAGTAAGAAATCAATAATTCTTCTGACATATCGAAACAAAAAAAAGTTTTATATTGGTGCAAAACCGTTTAGACTTATCATAAAAAAAATTCAAGTCATGGAAAGCGAAATTGTAAGGAGCAAAAGAAATATGAGCAAGATCAAAAGTTAAAGATAAAAAGGGGGCCCTAAAATCATAAAACATTTCAGGTAGGGGTTACAGTTGCAACAATTGGCAACTGGCTGGTGAACACAGATCTCTGAAAAACTATCTATTCAAAACACAAACTTCTTTATGTCACTTTAAGTAAAGTAACGTATCCCAGTCCTTACCAAGATTTTTTTAAAGATCTAGACTTTTCCAGGAATGCAACATTTAGAACATCTCATTGATTATCATCCCTAGGGATATGGTAACTAGGTTTTAAAAGTCTAGATAACTCTTTTGGGGAAAAAATGTGAGATTCATTTACCTATTTATTCAGTTGTTGTCATATATGACACCACATGATTGTGGCAGAGTTAGACATGTGCATTCGTTTGTTCCTCATTCCCATGCCTTTAGCATTCTTTTGATGTTTAATACTTTTTCCTTTAGAGTCTTCCTAGATCGCTTCTTTTGAAATTTGATTTAGGTTATTCAATCCATAATGTTCTTTTGTGTGAGTAATGATTAGCTTCAACTCATGGATGGAGAAGAATATTTTGAGAAATCATTTCTTGTACTGATTTTAATTCTGCAGCATATCTTTAGATATATTTATGTCCTAGAATTTTGACTCTTTATAATAATCCCTTTGGACTTCATTTTATGGCATGGGATTATTTTGAATACCATGCACCTGTTCTTTCTACTTCCTTTCTATCGGTCCTTTGCATCAAGCTTCCTAGGACAAATATTAATGTGAAGGTGGATGGATCCCCAAAATAGTATTCTATCCCTTACCTACCTTAGTTATTTTACAGGGTTTAAATAGGACTTCAATGTGTTCTCAAAATAACTTCCCTTCAGTAGTCTATCAAATCAAAGAATCTTATTTTGATCAACAAAGAACTCATAAATAACCTTTAGAGTGTAGTTCATGGAAAGAAATGATGCATTTTGTACAGATTCCAATGTCCCCCAAAGCACCAAAGGTCGAGATGACTTATTCAAAAGAAACTAAATTAAAGAAAATTATTTATTTCAAGAAAAACAAAAAACTATAAATAAAAAAAATAAAATGAGCAGAAAGCAAGCAATTGAAAACTAAAATGGAAAAGATTTATTTATGTACATAAAGAATCCTAGCGTACTATGTGTTAAGTCAGTAAATTTTTCTTCAATTTTGGTTTGACTTCTTCAATTTTTGGTTTGTTTTTCGTTTTATGTGAAGTAAGTTTGTTTTAAGTCTCATTTTTAGTTTCCTTTAGGAACTTTTTGGTTGATTAGATGGTTTTTTGAGCTTACTTTTTATAGGTTTATTTGATTTTTTGGTCCTTTGCATTTTAAAGGGGTTAAAGAAAAGGTCATTATATCAAATATTTGATTCATAAATGTTTATATTGAGCACACCTAGATATGATTATCACTTTAACAGCTTTTAAACCTCCGACAAATTAGCAAAAAGCTGAAAAATGGCGAAAAATTAGCATGGGAGATATTCTTGTAGTGCTGGACAAAAAATTTATAAAGGGCGCGCTACAAGAATATCGCGACCCTTTTATTTTTCGATTTTCAAGCAAGATTTTATCATGATTTTGATCTATGAATGTCTAATCGCATATGGTGAGCTGTTTCATACGTGTTAGCTGCAGTTTCAACACGATTTCAGGTGGTTTTGAATCTCGAAACAAATCGTTGCCATCATTGCCCATAATGCGGGATTTGTTTGAAAGTTATCAGTAAATTTCGGTCTAAGGTGGCATAATTTTCTTTTCACACGCACTGTCAGAGGGAAAGAAGGCTCGTGAAGTAAAGTTAATTGCTAGAAAGGTGGATCGTGTTGCTACAGAGCAGAGACAGAGTTATGAAGGCTAGCGAAAATTAGGGCTTTTCCATCCCGTTACCTGCAGTCGAAGTGATCATGCAAAGACATTTTTACGCTCAAGGAGAGGCAATTAAGAGCTCAAGACAAAGGTTTAAACCATTGCAGTTGAACAATTGGCAGGTATTTCAACATAAACCCCCATAATTAAAAAATTGGGAATTTTCTCGCTGGAGGTCGTTCTGGAGAAATTCGTTGATGCAGAAGTTAGAATAGATTCCAAAATGAAATGTTAACCCCAGAAATAACTGTTTGGAGCTGTCCTAAAGAATTTTATTGAACAGAGCATCAAAATAGCCCTAAGTTTAAACCTTTCAGGTTTTTGAAGTTAGAGATAGTTTTAGGGAAAGTTGTTTATGTTTTGGCCCTTCAATACACTCAAATAACTCTGATATTGATGCATTATGGTTGTAATGAGCTGACTAATTGAGATTCCTGTCAGACCTAATGCCAATTTGAGTCATAGTCTACAGGAAGCAGCATTGGAATGAATTGTAAACTGTTTTACTCTGCTCATCCCTCATACAGACAGTCTTCAGTCTGCTTGAGAAACTGGTGATAGTTGTCATATTTGCAAAATTAATTGGTTTGAAGAATAATGTTGGCATTTATACACAGTATTCCATGAGAGTCTTTTGGGCTAATGTGAATATATTGCAGACAGTGGTGTTTTTCTCTCTTCTCATACAGGAAATCTCCAGTCCGTCTAAGAAGCCTGTGGTTAATATTACTTTTGCAAAATCTGAAGCTGTGAGAATTTTGGGGTTTGAAGATCGAGGCTGGTTGATACATAGAGATAAGAGTACAATACTGGAAAATAGAACAGCCACATTCACTGACGGTTTTCATTTACTTTGAAAAGCCTGGACACTTCATATTAATCTAAGTGTTGTTTTCTATGATTTGAATCATTTTGTACTAAAGGAGGATATCATATCTGAATCCATATTATACTTCTAGTCTCCTTAGCCTTAAAATGAGGAGCTTGAGTGGCTTATATTCTAAAAAAGTTCGACATTATGCTTGATGGTGCATTTTGGAAATTAAGCAGTGCTATTTTGTTCTTATGACAGTTTTCATTTATGATTGATCTACTGTCATAGTTTACCTATCCACAGACCTAGTTTGTATGGTTGAGACAAAAGAACATTGAAGCCCTGGGTCAGGTGAATTTGACCCCCTGTTGGGAAGTTTTACTTCATCTTTTAATAAACAGGCCTGTCCACGAGTGTATAGCAGATTGTGAAAAAGTTTTAAGGAGCAAAAAGCCAGTTTATAAGCATCTTCTAAACCCTAAAACCAGACAGCATCTAATTTCTGAAGGAGAAAGATGGGAAAAAGTGGCAAAAGTGGTAAGATCAATAGGGCTGATCCCACTGACTTAACCTGGATTGAGAAACTCCCAGATTGTGTTGAATTATTCCAACAAGTAGGCTGGCTGAATTTCTTCAGGAAGATAGATGGCTACAATGCACAGGTGTCTTGTAAGTTTGCTCAGGGACTTGAAGATGATATGGTCATCCTGGATGCTTTAAAATTCAAATTGACTATGGAACTAATTGCAGAGGCCACTGAGATCAGTAATGAGGGTGAGCATTGGTTCAAAAAATTACCTTTTGATTTTGAACCACAAAGGTACCTGTTACCTAATGTGACTCCTGATTGGAACGAGGGTATTCCTATTCAAAATTTTAGGAAAGAGTGGATTGAGCCCATTAGGATATTACAGAGCTATGTGACTTGTGAGGGAAGGTATGCCTATGTGTTTAAATATCATTTTAGATTCCTGCAACACATGGTAGGAGTCTCAAAGATGAACCTGCACTTCTTCTTTTGGAAGAGCCTACAGAAGATGTCCAGCAGGATAAAGCAACATGAAGATCACACCTCCCAGTAAATTTTTCATCATGGTCTGATCAAGCTAATCATCAGTACTGTGTTGCAGCATGAGGGAAGGACTTGGGACTTTTTTCTGTTTTGGTCTGGTATTCATGTCAAAAAGGAAGAACAACAGCCAAAGAGACAAACTGATAAAGGAACTATGATGATGAAGAAGCTAGGTCATAAACCTAAGCTCGAGGTCAAAACTGAGAAAATAGCTGAGCAGATGGAAGAAAAGGTAGCATAGCAGGTGAAGCTGGACAGCAAATTTAAAAGGTCATCAGTTGGTACCACAGGCAGGTTTTCATTGTTTGCAAAAGAAGAACTGCACCTTAGGCAGCAGCCCACAGTACCTGTAGCAGATTTTGAAGAAACTAAGACTATTGTTGAAGAGAAGGCTGCTATACCTGAAGATGAAATTCAAACAAAACAAAGGAGTCCCCTCACCATTTTGTCTGAGGATGAGGGATACTTATTAGAGGATGAGCAACCAATTGATGAAGCAGAGCTAAGTGCTGAAGCCTGTGGAGAATTCCCTACCTCAGAAATCAAAGCAGCTAAATTTCATAAGAAGAAAAAGAGGACTGTAGCTTCATACAAAAGGCCTAAAACTAGGCCAACCAATAAAATGAGATGGAACGTGAAAAAGTTACTTTATCCCAAGTTGAATTCCAAGCAAGAAACTGTGTTGATTGATACTTCTTCAAATGAAGAAGCAAAAATTGGTAAAAAAGAAAGCAAAAGCAAAGGGAAATCAGCTGTTAAACCTTCTTCTTATTCTCAGCCTGCAAAAATAAAAGGATCACAGTTAGTAAAAGAGTTTGAACAGCCCAAGTATGAATTGTCTGAAATAGCTCTTGAGATAAAGAATAAACTCTTAAGACAGCAGCAAGAAGAGAAAGTTAAAACATGTCCTGTTGAAAATCAAGAGTGGGAGGATGAAGATGAGCTGATACTCAGAGAAGCAGGAATTTTGAAGGACCCTCGTATTTCTGCTGATTACACAGACTTCTTAATGAAAGATGAAAGCATGCCTGAGATCCCTAGTGTTGATAAAGAAAGTTTTCAGGAAAGTATTCAGTAATATAAGAAACACATGAAGCACTTGCAAGAGATTAATGATGGTTTACTGAAGGTTAACAGAGGGCTTATAGGAGAACTGCTGGATGTTAAAAATCATTTTCAAGAGCTATCAGAGGTATCCAAGGAGGTTCTCAAAAGGAAAAGAATGACTGATAAACACTGTTCAGAATTAGAAAAGACAGTAAAGAACTTGCAGCAAGAGAACAGGAAGCTCACCAAAAACATGACCAAGCTGGAGCAGGAGAAACAAAAGACTAAGAGAAGAACTCAAATCCTAGATGGTATAGCACTCCTTGTTGAAGCAGCGAAGGAGCTTTGATCAGTTATGCTTTAGTTAGTGTATATGTTAGATAAACACTTTTTGTTAAGGATTTGCTATTTTTAGCAATTTTGTAATTTGTAAAAGATGTACTTTTTACTTTACCTACCTTAGTAATTCGATGGAGACAGTTAGGATGAGAGACCTAACTGATTTTGGTAGAAGATGACTATTTAGAGGAGTTAGCAAGACATTGTTAGGGTTCTGATTTTTGGGAGCATCAGGAGGTTTACAAGATTGTTTTGTTTGCAAACTTGTTCAGAGATAAGTACTGTAACTCTTATAAGCATTTGCTGATAAAATAATGAGATATATGACTTTTTCCCCTTCAGTCTGTCTATGTTGGATTTGTTATTGAGTTTGTTTTCTTCTTAAATGATAAATTCATTGCTAGTTAATGTGTATTTTCTGGTAATGCTTATCCTTTATGTATAAACCTCAGCATAGTTTTTTTGTTGGATCTTATGTGATATGTTAGGCATCTTTATCAATTTTTGTTTATGATTTAGTTGTTACTTTTCTTCGGAATGTATTCCCTGACTGTTCTTGAAGCTTACAACCATTTAAATCATACCAAAAACCCTAAACTTTGTTTTATTTATTGAGTTTTACTCTTGAGATTGTGTTGGCTTGTTCCCCTAGCCTTAGGAACAATTTCTGGCACAAACATCTTTGGCGCCGCTGTCGGGGACGAAGCTGAAGCATATCTTCCCTAGGATACTTATCAGTTTTCCTGGTTTAAGAGGTGGACTTAAACCAACACTTTGAAGGCTATTTTTTCACCAAGTTGTCACAGTGGCTTCTAGAGGAATTGGAACCAAGAGCAGACCTACTTCTCCATTGCTGAGTGGTGTGACAGACCCTGAACAGATCATAAAAACAGCAAGAAAGCTTAGAAGGTCTCAATCTTTACCAGCCTCTTGTGACCCTAATCAGTTGGGTGCTTCATCAGACCCAGCTGAAACCTCACCTTGGATAAAACCTACCATTCCTAAGAGTACTTTTCAAGTTTTTACCAATCCCGAAGCCTTTTTGAAAGCTAAGACTGCTTCACCTCGTAAAATACCCCTTTTCCAGCTGAAAGTAGGAAAGAGTCCTTTCCAAGCAAGTTCTAGTCAAACTTCCTCATCTTCAAAACCTCAGTCCGCAATGGCAGGCCAAAACCCACCCATGGATATGATGGATAGGATGGTTGCAACCAGGTATGCACCATTAGCCTTACCCGCACCCTTACATGCTTTTCCTGGAGAAGATTATCAGAAGTATATGCCTAGGTTCAATGGGCAGGGGGAAACCACTGTTGAGGAACATTGGGAGGCTTTCCTGAGTTATGCAGACAATCAGAACATTGAGATTAAAGATGTATGGATGAGGGTATTTGTTCAGAGCCTCGATGGGGATGTAAGAAAGTGGTTCAGAGAGTTGCCTGCCAACTCAATCACCATAATTGAAGAACTCCAAGATCTTTTTCTAAGGCAATGGGGAGACACAAAGGACCACACTTACTATATAACTGAATTTGGAGCTCTCGGAAGAAAGAAGGATGATACTGTTGCTTATTTCTCTAAAAGGTTTAACAAAATGTATAGTAGAATCCCAGCAGAAATTAAACCTACTAAAACATCAGCCAAGCTTACCTATGCCAATGCATTTGATAATGAATTCTCTTTGCTACTGAGAGAAAGGAGAGCTGTCACTTTGCTGAACATGCAAGATGCAGCATTGGAGGTGGAGTCAAACTTACTGGCTTCAAATAAACTTAAAAAAGAAACACCCCAACAGCTATATGAAAGAAAAGGAAAGAAGGAGGTTGTTTCAACAAGTGCTGCACCTCAGTCTGCTGAAGCCAAAATAGATGAAATGGATAAGCTTGTAAATATTCTCAATGCTAAGTTGAACAAACTAGAACTGGAAAAGAGTTCTGCCAAACCCACTCCAGAGGCTCAGAGGAATCCAAATAACCAAAATCAATTTAGAAGGTAGTTTGCTCCTAGATTCATGCCAAGGGAGAGAAGGAATAATGACATCCAACAGGAAAGGAGGGAGAATGAAGAGCAAAGAGTGCCCCCACCTTTTCAAAATAATGTAGCTGATGAAGAAGAAGTTGACAAACAGCTACTCTTTGAGGAGACTGAGACTGATCAAGATATGAATCACTTTGGAGATGGTTTATCCACAGGTTTTGTTATTGAAGAAGATTTTCTGAATTCTGAATATTATGATGCTGACATGTATGAAGTTGAAGATGATTTAGATTTTGAGAAAACTACTGTAAATGCCGATGTTCAGCAGAAGGGACCTAAGAAGATTATAAATCTCCGATCAGGCCCAAAACAGGTGGTCCAAGCCCCCAAGAAGAAGGCTGCTGCAAATGCTCCTGCTGCAAATGCTCCTGCTGCAAATGTTCCTGCTGCAGCTGTTCCTGATAAACAAGTGTCTGATCCTGTCATGAAAAAGAGGCAGTCTGCAGAAAAATCAAAGAATGCTGAAATTGAAGAGGTAAACAAAGCTGCTCAGAATTTCAATTTGGAAACTGAATTAGGAAAGCTGAAAATTCTTGTTCCATTGACTGAATTAATAAAAAATCCCTCTTATAAACAAACAGTTTTGAAAGTGATGAATTCTGCTAGTAGTCAGCCTGTTTCTGATACTGTAAATTTACAAGAAGAAAGCCCAAAGATATTCATTCGATCTGCCCTAGCTGAGAAAACAGAAAATGAAGCTGGTGCTTCTCCTCCCTTCTATGTTACCTTGACTGTCCATGACCAGATGATTCACAATTTCCTGTTAGACTCTGGAGCATCCCATAACTTAATGCCCAAAGATGTGATGGAAGCCCTTGGTCTCAGCATCACCAAACCTTACCATGATTTATATGATTTTGACTCCCGATCTGTGAAATGTCTAGGAGTAATTAAAGAAATGGTTGTCAACCTTACTCAGTTGCCCATGAAGAGTGTCATAATGGATGTTGTTGTAGCTGATATCACACCCAAGTTTGGTATGCTTCTTTCAAGGTCCTGGGAAAAGAAGGTAGGAGGAACCTTACAAATGGATCTCTCATATGCCACCATTCCTGTTTTTGGTGGAGAAAATAGGAGACTTTACAGAGAACTACAGTTTGCCTACATTGTCACAGATGATAAAAACCCCACTAATCATCCATTGTACTCTGTTGATAAAGATCTTGGTACCTCCATGTTAAATTTTACTGATGAGGACAATTCAGGTGGTCTGTTACAAGTGGAAAGAGATCAGCCCATAAAACACAGCAGAGAAGAAGAAGATGCATTGTGGGAGCTGTATTTTGATGGATCCTCTTGCAAAGAGGGTGCTGGAGCTGGAATTTTGCTCATTTCTCTTGGAGGTGAGACAGTGAAACTCATGTATAAGCTGGAATTTGTTACCATTAATAACATTGCTGAGTATGAAGCTCTGTTACTGGGACTGAAAGCTACTAAAGACTTAGGCATTCAGCAGATTGCTGCATATGGCGACTCCAAATTGGTTGTTCAACAGGTGAAGAACAATTATCAAGTAAAGCAGGGTTTGCTGAAGATCTATAGAAATGAGGTATGGGATATGCTGGAAAATTACTTCATAGCATTCAATATTACTCATATTCCAAGGAATCATAATGAAACTGCAGATTCATTGGCTCTAGCAGCCTCATATTTCAGAATTCCTAAAACTACTCAGCTAAGGTATCCAATAGAGGTTAGGTACAGACCATGTGTACCTGATAATGTAAAGCACTGGAGGGTATTCGAAGATGACATTGAAATTAAGAGATTCCTAGAGCTTATAGATGATTTTTCAAATGCCCAAATTGATCAGGATGGATAAGATGAACAAGAACAGGAAAATGAATCTGCTGAAAGTGAGTCTGCTGAAAATGTATTTGCTGAAAATGAGTTTCCTGAAGGTGAGATTGCAGGTCATAAGATCATTGAGTTGAAGAGTAATTTTATCCCTAAAGGTTTAGTGCCTTTAGAAATAATTTTTACCAAAGATGACACTCCATCAAAGCCAGTGGTTCAATCTTCAGAAGAAAATGTAATAGACTGCAATATTGGTACTGCAGAAAATCCAAGAATGGTAAAAATTTCCAAATCTCTGACAGCTGAACAAAGGAGCAGATATATCAATCTTTTGAAAGAACATGTGGATGTATTTGCATGGTCCTATGATGAGTTAAGAACCTATGATACAACAATCATTCAGCATAAAGTTCCTTTGAAGCCTAATGTTAAGCCTTTCCGACAGAAATTAAGAAGGGTAAATCCAGCCTTATTTCCTGTGATTGAAAAAGAAATAAAGAAGTTGCTGGATGCTAAGATAATAGTGCCTCTTAGGTACTCTTCCTGGGTTGCAAATCTTGTACCTGTCAGAAAAAAGAATGGGGAGATTAGACTGTGTGTTGATTTCAGGAATCTTAATAGGTCTTCATTAAAAGACAACTATCCTCTTCCAAAGATCGAACAGGTTTTACAGTAGGTAGTCGGAGCACAGAGGATTTCCATGGTGGATGGATTTTCAGGATACAATCAGATTTCCATGCACCCTGATGACAAAGAAAAGAAAGCCTTTACCACTCCCTGGGGGACTTTCATGTATGACAAGATGCCCTTTGGTCTGATGAATGCTGGGAAAACCTTTCAGAGAGCAATGGACATTCCATTCGTGGGGGAAAAAGATAAGTTTGTTGTCATTTATTTAGATGACATCACTATTTTCTCACAGTCTGATGATGAGCACTTAAAACATTTGAGGCAAACTTTCCAGAAATGCAGAAAATTTTGCTTTTCTCTGAATCCCAAGAAATCTCATTTTGCTGTGCAAGAGGGTAGACTGTTGGGCCACTTAGTCTCTGCTGATGGCATCCGAATAGATCTAAAGAGAGTCCAAGCAATACTGAAAATTAGTTTGCCTAAGAGTAAGAAAGATGTCCAATCATTCATTGGCAAAATAAATTTTTTGCGGTGGTTTATTCCTAATTTTACTGAAACTATTAAACAAATCACAGCCATGTTAAAGAAGGACCAAGAAGTCAGGTGGACTGTTGATGCAAAGACTACATTTGAGAAGATTAAGGTAGCTCTCACTGAAGCACCAGTCTTGGTAAGTTTTGATTTCACCAAAGAATTCCTTACTTTTTAATTTGCTTCAGAAGATACAATTGCTGCTGTCCTACTCCGGAAGAATAAAGAAGGATTGGAGCATCCCATTGCCTTTTTCAGCAAAACACTCAGTGATTCTGAACTGAAATACAGTATACTGGAGAAACAAGCTTATGCTCTGGTAAAAGCTTTGAAATTTTTCCGAATTTATGTCTTGCATTCAAAGGTTGTTTCATTTGTTCCAAATGCTGCAGTGAAGGATGTCTTGACACAGCCCGACAGTGAAGGAAAGAGAGGAAAATGGATTGCAAAGATTATGGAATACGATGTGGAAATCAAACCTATTAAGCTTGTCAAGGCACAAGGTTTGGCCAGGTTGCTGGCTGACTCAAATTGCCAAGCTCTATGACTGCATGTCATGGCTGAAGAAATTGCTCAAGAAGAAGACCAAGCAGCACTTGAAAAAGAGAAGATCATGGACTTTTATTCATCTTCAGTTTGGTATGCTGATATTGTTTATTTCCTGTTATTTTTACAATGCCCTAAACAATTGGATAGGAAGGCTGCCAGATCTCTGAAACTGAAAGCTACAAAGTACTGTTTGGTAGAGGATCTATTGTTTTGGAAAGACCCGGGAGGTATCTTGTTAAGGTGTTTGGATCAAGTTGAAATAGGGGAAGTAATTTCAGAATCTCATGAAGGAGCCTGTGGGGGGCATAAGTATTGGAAAGCTACAGCATATAAAATTTTACGAGCTGGATACTATTGGCCTTCCCTATTCACAGATGTTTACCAGCACGTAAGAGCTTGCATACCTTGTCAGAAATTTGGAGGTAAACAAAAATTGTTGTCTTTTACCTTAAAGCCTATTGCAGTCAATGCCCCTTTTCAGCAATGGGGACTGGATTTTATTGGAGAGATAAATCCAGCATCTTCAAGACAGCATCATTGGATTCTTACTGCCACAGATTTCTTCACAAAATGGGTGGAAGCCATTTCTACAAGGAATTCTACAGATAAGGTGATTATGGAGTTCATTGAAGACAATATCCTGAGTAGATTTGGCTGTCCAAAGAGATTAATAACTGATAATTCCAAGGAATTCAAATCCAAGGCAATGGTGGCCTTCTGTGAGAAAAATGGCATCATTCTGAAGCACTCAACTCCCTATTATCCTCAGGTAAATGGCCACGCTGAATCATCTAACAAGAATATCATTCAAAGTATCAAGAAACTGCTGAAGCATAATAAAAGGTCTTGGGATTCAATGCTGAAATATGCATTGTGGGCAGATAGAATCACTGTTAAGAAGGCCATTGGCACTTCTCCTTTTCAGCTGGTTTATGGAACAGAAGCGGTGTTTCCTGTTCAGCTGGGAATTCCAGTGATGAAATTCCTCCAGAATTCTCAAGAGGAACCAGATGATATGCAAAGGAGGATCTTTGAAATGATAGAGTTACAGCAACATAGAGAGAAGGTGGACAAAGAAGCTCAGCTGTACAGAGCTAAGGTAAAAAACAGGTTTGACAGAAAAATTAAAGAGCATACTTTTTCAAAAGGTGAGTTGGTTTTAAGATGGGATGCAAGAAAGGAACAGAAGGGTAAGCATGGAAAATTTGATATTCTTTGGTTTGGCCCTTTTCTGATATCAAAAATTTTGGAAAATAATACATTTATCTTGCAGTCCTTGGAAGGTGAGGAATTACCCAGCCCTGTTAATGGGTGATTCCTCAAACACTTTTATAGTTTACAAGGGCATTTTTTCACTGATCATTGTACATACCGGTGTGAGTGAAATAGAATAAAAACTCCATAGCCCAATGGAAGTTTGCAGATAGCTAAGTTAGAAGACGGAAGGCACTAGTCTACAGGTTCTTGAAGCCTCGCAGGGAGGACTTCATCCCGCAGCTGGAGCCAGATGTTAAGTCAATAAATTTTTCTTCAATTTTGGTTTGACTTCTTCAAATTTTGGTTTGTTTTTCATTTTATTTGAAGTAAGTTTGTTTTAAGTCTCATTTTTAGTTTCCTTTAGGAACTTTTTGGTTGATTAGATGGTTTTTTGAGCTTACTTTTTATAGGTTTATTTGATTTTTTGGTCCTTTGCATTTTAAAGGGGTTAAAGAAAAGGTAATTGTATCAAAGATTTGATTCATAAATGTTTATCTTGAGCACACCTAGATATGATTATCACTTTAACAGCTTTTAAACCTCCGACAAATTAGCAAAAAGCTGAAAAATGGCAAAAAATTAGCATGGGAGATATTCTTGTAGCGCTGGACAAAAAATTTATAAAGGGCGCGCTACAAGAATATCGTGGCCCTTTTATTTTACAATTTTCAAGCAAGATTTTATCATGATTTTGATCTGTGAATGTCTAATCGCATATGGTGAGCTGTTTCATACGTGTTAGCTGCAGTTTCAACACGATTTCAGGTGGTTTTGAATCTCGAAACAAATCGTTGCCATCATTGCCCATAATGCGGGATTTGTTTGACAGTTATCAGTAAATTTCGGTCTAAGGTGGCATAATTTTCTTTTCACATGCACTATCAGAGGGAAAGAAGGCTCGTGAAGTAAAGTTAATTGCTAGAAAGGTGGATCGTGTTGCTGCAGAGCAGAGACAGAGTTATGAAGGCTAGCGAAAATTAGGGCTTTTCCATCTCGTTACCTGCAGTCGAAGTGATCACGCAAAGACATTGTACGCTCAAGGAGAGGCAGTTAAGAGCTCAAGACAAAGGTTTAAACCATTGCAGTTGAACAATTGGCAGGTATTTCAATATAAACCCCCATAACTAAAAAATTGGGAATTTTCTTGCTGGAGGTCGTTCTGGAGAAATTCATTGATGCAGAAGTTAGAATAGATTCCAAAATGAAATGTTAACCCCAGAAATAACTATTTGGAGCTGTCCTGAAGAATTTTATTGAACAGAGCATCAAAATAGCCCTAAGTTTAAACCTTTCAGGTTTTTGAAGTTCGAGATAGTTTGACGGAAAGTTGTTTATGTTTTGGCCCTTCAATACACTCAAATAACTCTGATATTGATGCATTATGGTTGTAATGAGCTGACTAATTGAGATTCCTGTCAGACCTAATGCCAATTTGAGTCATAGTCTACAGGAAGCAGCATTGGAATGAATTGTAAACTGTTTTTCTCTGCTCATCCCTCATACAGACAGTCTTCAGTCTGCTTGAGAAACTGGTGATAGTTGTCATATTTGCAAAATTAATTGGTTTGAAGAATAATGTTGGCATTTATACACAGGATTCCATGAGAGTCTTTTGGGATAATGTGAATATATTGCAGACAGTGGTGTTTTTCTCTCTTCTCATACAGGAAATCTCCAGTCGGTCTAAGAAGCCTGTGGTTAATATTACTTTTGCAAAATCTGAAGCTGTGAGAATTTTGGGGTTTGAAGATCGAGGCTGGTTGATACATAGAGATAAGAGTACAATATTGGAAAATAGAACAGCCACATTCACTGACAGTTTTCATTTACTTTGAAAATCCTGGACACTTCAAATTAATCAAAGTGTTGTTTTCTATGATTTGAATCAGTTTGTACTGAAGGAGGATATCATATATGAATCCATATTATACTTCTAGTCTCCTTAACCTTAAAATGAGGAGCTTGAGTGGCTTATATTCTCAAACAGTTTGACAATATGCTTGATGGTGCATTTTGGAAATTAAGCAGTGCTATTTTGTTCTTATGACAGTTTTCATTTATGATTGATCTACACTCATAGTTTACCTATCCACAGACCTAGTTTGTATGGTTGAGACAAAAGAACATTGAAGCCCTGGGTCAGGTGAATTTGACCCCCTGTTGGGAAGTTTTACTTCATCTTTTAATAAACAGTCCTGTCCAGGAGTGTATAGCAGATTGTGAAAAATTTTTAAGGAGCAGAAAGCCAGTTTATAAGCATCTTCTAAACCCTAAAACCAGACAGCATCTAATTTCTGAAGGAGAAAGATGGGAAAAAGTGGCAAAAGTGGTAAGATCAATAGGGTTGAGCCCACTGACTTAACCTGGATTGAGAAACTTCCAGATTGTGCTGAATTATTCCAACAAGCAGGCTGGATGAATTTCTTCAGGAAGATAGATGGCTACAATGCACAGGTGTCTTGTAAGTTTGCTCAGGGACTTAAATATGATATGGTCATCCTGGATGCTTTAAAATTCAAATTGACTGTGGAACTAATTGCAGAGGCCACTGAGATCAGTAATGAGGGTGAGCATTGGTTCAAAAAATTACCTTTTGATTTTGAACCACAAAGGTACCTGTTACCTAATGTGACTCCTGATTGGAACAAGGGTATTCCTATTCAAAATTTTAGGAAAGAGTGGATTGAGCCCATTAGGATATTACAGAGCTATGTGACTTGTGAGGGAAGGTATGCCTATGTGTTTAAATATCATTTTGGATTCCTACAACACATGGTAGGAGTCTCAAAGATGAACCTGCCCTTCTTCTTTTGGAAGAGCCTACAGAAGATGTCCAGCAGGATAAAGCAACATGAAGATCACACCTCCCAGTCAAATTTTCATCATGGTCTGATCAAGCTAATCATTAGTACTATGTTGCAGCATGAGGGAAGGACTTGGGACTTTTTTCTGTTTTTGTCTGGTATTCATGTCAAAAAGGAAGAACAGCAGCCAAAGAGACAAACTGATAAAGGAACTGTGATGATGAAGAAGCTAGGTCATAAACCTAATCTCGAGGTCAAAACTGAGAAAATAGCTGAGCAGATGGAAGAAGAGGTAGCAGAGCAGGTGAAGCTGGACAGCAAATTTAAAAGGTCATCAGTTGGTACCACAGGCAGTTTTTCATTGTTTGCAAAAGAGGAACTGCACCTTAGGCAGCAGCCCACAGTACCTGTAGCAGATTCTTAAGAAACTAAGACTATTGTTGAAGAGAAGGCTGCTATACCTAAAGATGAAGTTCAAACAAAACAAAGGAGTCCCCTCACCATTTTGTCTGAGGATGAGGGATACTTATTAAAGGATGAGCAACCAATTGATGAAGCAGAGCTAAGTGCTGAAGCCTGTGGAGAATTCCCTACCTCAGAAATCAAAGCAACTAAATTTCATAAGAAGAAAAAGAGGACTGTAGCTTCATACAAAAGGCCTAAAACTAGGCCAACCAATAAACTGAGATGGAACATGAAAAAGTTACTTAATCCGAAGTTGAATTCCAAGCAAGAAACTGTGTTGATTGATACTTCTTCAAATGAAGAAGCAGAAATTGGTAAAAAAGAAAGCAAAAGCAAAGGGAAATCAGCTGTTAAACCTTCTTCTTCTTCTCAGCCTGCAAAAATAAAGGATCACAGTCAGTAAAAGAGTTTGAACAGCCCAAGTCTGAATTGTCTGAAATAGTTCTTGAGATAAAGAACAAACTCTTAAGACAGCAGCAAGAAGAGAAAGTTAAAACATGTCCTGTTGAAAATCAAGAGTCAGAGGATGAAGATGAGCTGATACTCAGAGAAGCAGGAATTTTGAAGGACCCTGGTATTTCTGCTGATTACACAGACTTCTTAATGAAAGATGAAAGCATGCCTGAGATCCCTAGTGTTGATAAAGAAAGTTTTCAGGAAAGTATTCAGCAATATAAGAAACACATGAAGCACTTGCAGGAGATTAATGATGGTTTACTGAAGGTTAACAGAGGGCTTATAGGAGAACTGCTGTATGTTAAAAATCATTTTCAAGAGCTATCAGAGGTATCCAAGGAGGTTCTCAAAAAGAAAACAATGACAGATAAACACTGTTCAGAATTAGAAAACACAGTAAAGAACTTGCAGCAAGAGAACAGGAAGCTCACCAAAAAGATGACTAAGCTGGAGTAGGAGAAAAAGAAGACTAAGAGAAGAACTCAAAGCCTAGATGGTATAGCACTCCTTGTTGAAGTAGCGAAGGAGCTTTGATCAGTTATGCTTTAGTTAGTGTATATGTTCGATAAACACTTTTTGTTAAGGATTTGCTATTTTTAGCAATTTTGTAATTTTGTAAAAGATGTACTTTTTACTTTAGCTACCTTAGTGATTCGATGGAGACAGTTAGGATGATAGACCTAACTGATTTTGGTAGAATATGACTATTTAGAGGAGTTAGCAAGACATTGTTAGGGTTCTGATTTTTGGGAGCATCAGGAGGTTTACAAGACTATTTTGTTTGCAAACTTGTTCAGAGATAAGTACTGTAACTCTTATAAGCATTTGCTGATAAAATAATGAGATATATGACTTTTTCCCCTTCAGTATGTCTATGTTGGCTTTGTTATTGAGTTTGTTTGCTTCTTAAATGATAAATTCATTGCTAGTTAATGTGTATTTTTTGGTAATGCTTATCCTTTATGTATAAACCTCAACATAGTTTTTCTGTCGGATCTTATGTGATATGTTAGGCATCTTTATCAGTTTTTGTTTATGATTTAGTTGTTACTTTTCTTCTGAATGTATTCCCTGACTATTCTTTAAGCTTACAACCATTTAAATCATACCAAAAACCCTAAACTTTGTTTTATTTATTGAGTTTTACTCTTGAGATTGTGTTGGCTTGTTCTCCAAGCCTTAGGAACAATTTCTGGCACAAACACTATGTGAAATAATGTTTGAGAACCAAAACATTAACAGGCATATGCTCTTCCCACCCCTACAAATCTTGTAACTTATAGGTCAAGGGGCCTAACTTGTCAGCAATTTGAAATGGGCCAACCCATAGGTGTTTAAATTTAGTATGCTTCCCCTTTTCATCATGCGGGTGATCCCACTTTAGAACCAAATCTCCAACTTCAAAAATTCCCTTCCCAGAATTATGTTTATCAAACCAGCTTTTGGCAATCTCATGTTGATGTTTAAACCTCTCTTTGGACTTAAGCCTATACACTTCGAGTTTCAGCAATGTATTGATTCGATCTTGTAGAATTTCTCTACCAGATCCTCGTGAAGCATGGGATAACTGAGAGGACGGAATTAAAATGTTTGGGGGAAGGATAGATTCCTTCCCATAGACTAAAGTGTAAGGATACAATCCTATGGAATTGTTGGAAGTGATCCTATCTTCCCATAAAACATTAGGAAGAGTTGTATGCCAACTTCTCTAATTTTCTATAACAGTCTTCTTTAGAATTGTGACAATATTTCTATTAGTCAATTCAACTAACCCATTACCTTATGGATAATAACTTGTAGAATAATTCAACTTGATTCCTTTACCACTAGCGAATTCAGTTAGCTTAATTGATGAAAAATAAGATGCATTTTAAAAAACTAGTGAAATTGGAACCCCAAACTTGGTCATGATATTTTCTTGCAGGAAAGCGATGACCACATCCTCATTGACTTTGTGTAATGGAATTGCTTCTACCCATATTGTAAAGTAATCAGTAGCTTTAAGAATATATTTGTGTCGCAATGAATAATTTGGATTGATTTCACCAATTATGTCTATGCCTCATTGTCAATAGGATATGAAATTATGACAGGTTGCAATGGTCCAGCTGCTTTCACTACTATTCCACCTCTCCTCTGGCATGTATCACATTTTCTTACATAGGCATGAGCATATTTAATCAATGTTCACCAGTAATATCTATCTTTTAGAATCTTGTGTGCAGTAGTATCTCCTTAAAAATGTCCTCCAACAGGACCATCATGGAATTCTTTCACAAATTTAGAGGCATCCTCTTATTCAAGGAATCTTAGATAAACTCCATCATAGTTTTTCCTAAAAATAACTCTATCAATAATTTGGTAAAAACCAATTTTAAATGAAGATCCCTTCTTTGTTTAGAATTCCAGTGTTCTGGAAAACATCCTTGTTGGAGGTAATGTACTAGGTATTTATACCAGGATTCAGGAGCTGTAAAGATAGGACACATATCAATCATACATAATTATGTTTCATTTTCCCAATCATCATCTTCACTAGTTTGACCTTCAGCCATTAATTTACATAGTCCTTGTCCTTTGATAATGGTGGTTGGTTTGAATTCCAAGTCGTATTCTTGTAATGTTGTCACCCAATTTCCTCTCTGTTCACCCAACTCCTTTTGTACAAAAAGAGTTCTAATAGATCGGTGTGGGACAATCACCTTGGTTTGGTTCTTAAGAATGTATGGCCTGAATTGCTTCACTGTTTTAAATAATTCATATGCTTTCTTATCTAGAGTAGGATAGTTCAACTCAACCCCTTGTAATCCAGTGCTCATAAATGATATTGGGTACTCATCTCCCAATCATTCCTTTTCTGTAAGCACTGTTGCAAGTGACTTGTCAGAGGAAAAACTGTATAGGATGAAATCATTTTCAAAATGAGGACTTTTGAGAGAGGGTGTGTGAGCTATTTCTTCTTTGATGTTGTTAAAGGAAACTTTCTCCGTTTTGGTCCTTTTAAATTGTACACACTTATTTACCATTTGTGTATAAATTTAGGCCAGTAGTAGATTAATTTCACTCACAACAATTATCAATTGATCATGCAAAATTGCTAACAATGGAGATTGAATATGGAGCTGTAACACAAAATTATATTAACTGAGTGTACAATAGCCAACCCTATAATAACATAGGTTTCTGAATATATAGAATACATCAATAGGTCGAATGCATAAGGAGGCATCCAAAACTAGCATAAAGCAGGCTTACCCAAAATAGGCAAATCCCCCATAGGTGTAAAAAGCTGATCCCAAATCTGTCATGAGTCTCACGAATTGGAAAGGGCGCATGGGAAAGATAATCAGTGGTGGAATGGAAGCTCATACATGCTTTTACATGGAGAAAAGAGTGGAGGATAAAGAGGACACAAAGCTAGTTCACCTCACCTAGTCTTGCTTTCCTATGTGCCTTGAAACACTGAAAAAGCAGGGAATAAAGCAGAAAAAGCAGATAGGCGCCTAGGAGGCTAAGAATAAAGTAGATTTGATTCCTAAGGATTTCCCAAGTGCTACATGAGTCAAAGATGGCAAGTTGGACATCTATGGATAGGCAATTAGCAACTTGCACATGGTGGGACTCATGAACTAGGCAAATAAGACAAAATAAATGAATTAATGTCTAAGTGGTTAATACTATGGGTTTGATTATTCTAACACCCCCTATTAAGCCTGACTTTATGAGTAATAAATCAAAATATAGGGCCTAGCAACAAGGCTTAGTCACCCTTTTACATACTGCAAGTCCATATGAAACAAGGAAAGAGGCAAAACCAACTTGGGAAAATCCTCCCTTAAACATGGACTGTAAAACAAAATTGTAGAATCTTGTGTCCACTCATGCATTTACAGCATGATCAGTAATCCCTAGCAGTGATTTGAGATTTCTGAAGGTCTTCTCACAAAATTATTTGGTGAAGATATCAGCTACTTGTTCTGAAGATGAACATAAGAGTAGATGAATGGTGCCATCATGCACAACCTCTCTAATGTAGTGCATGTGATTCTCAATGTGTATGGTTCTCTGCTTCTGAACTGGATCCTTGCAGATTCGAATGGTACTCTGGTTATCAAAGTAGATGGTAGTTGAGTACTCAGGTTCGAAACCACATTCTCCAAGTAAACCCTGCAACCATAAACACTGAGTTGCTGCATTGACAACTCCTCTGTACTCAGCTTCTGTAGATGAGAGTGCAATGGCACTCTGTTTCTTGCTTGACTAGCTGATTGGCCCTTCTACAAGCATGAACACAAAACTTGAAGTGGACTTTCTGTCTGTGCTATCACCTTCCCAATCACTGTCAGTAAATCCAACCAAATCAAGCTCAAAATTGGCTTTATAGAAGATCCCATGTGTCCTTGTTCCCTGAACAAAGTTAAGGATCCTTTTGGCTGCTTTCCAATGGATCTCATGAGGTTGATCCATGAATCTAGAAGCCACACTTACTGCATAACAAAGATCAGGTCGATTATGTGTCAAATACAATAAACATCCAATCAATTGTCTATACAGTGTATTATTTACCATCGGTGGAGAATCATCTTCCTCCAGCTCTACTCCTGAAAGGAAAGGAGTTTTGCTTGCTTTGCAATCTTGCATTCTGAATTTGATCAGCAAATATAAGGCATACTTTGACTGGTGCACCTTGATTCCAGCTTTGGATTGAGAGATCTCAAGCCCCAAAAATTGACTTAAGAGCCCCAAATCTGTCATGGAGAAGGCTTGGTTCATAGCTCCTTTTAAGGAAGCAATCTCAGCCTGTGAGCTTCCTGTAATGAGGAGGTCATCAACATATAACACAATTATCATTAATGAACTATTAACAGACTTCAAATAGACATTCGGATCTGATTTGCACCGAACAAAATTCAGATATAGCAAGAAGCTATCTATCTTGGCATACCAAGCCCTGGGGGCTTGCTTTAGCCCATACAATGACTTTATCAACCTGCACACAAGAGAAGGGTTAGTAGCAAAACCTTGAGGTTGCTACATATATATCTCCTCAGTGAGATATCTATTCAGGAAGGCACACTTTACATCCATATGATGTACCTCCCATTGCCTTGAGGCTGCAATGGCTAGAGCTAGCCTGATGGAATCCATCTTTTCCACTGGAGAAAAGGTCTCATTGTAATTGATACCATGAACCTGTGAGTAGCCTTTAGCTACCAATATAGCCTTATACTTCATTGGTGAACCATCAACAGCAAATTTGGTCTTATAGACCCACTTACACTGTACTAGTTTTCTCCCTGGAGGAAGATCCACTAGCTCCCATGTGTTGCTCTTCTGGAGTGAGCTGAACTCCTCCTTCATGGTTGTTTTCCATATTGGATCTCCTGCTGCTTCTTCATATGTTTGAGGATCAAACTCCACCATCAAATAGTATTTGTCAGCAAACATAGGATCCTTCATGCACAGACCACCCTCAAATTGAGATCTAGTCCTCCTTGGGTCATTGGGATCCCCAGCTAGCTCACCTGCTGCATGTAGTGTCTTGGATTCCCATTTAGGCCTTGTGGGGATTTTTGGGTCTACAATAAACTCATATCCACTAGAAAAATCAGAATCAGCATGTTCAACAAACTCTTTACTTACTTCTTGAGGTTCAGGTGGTGAAGAGGCTTCACCAATTTCCACATCTGCAAGGGGTTCTTCTCCAAACTGAACACACCTTTCAATGAAGGATTTGTTTGTGCTCAAGTTTATCAACTTGTACCCTTTTGAATATTTAGATTATCCAACAAAAAGACACTCTTGGATTTGGGGCTGCAAAGCCTTCCTCTTCTCTGTCGGGATTCTAGCCCATGCCTTTGAGCCAAAAATCGTGAAATGGGTCACATCTGGCTTGTGCCCAGTCCATGCTTCGAAGGGAGTCATGCCATAAAGCTGTTTGTGAGGCACCCTATTCTAAATATAGGCTGCACAGTTGATAGCTTCGGCCCAGTACTTTGGTGGCAAAGTTTTGTCCTCCATCATGCATGTTGCCATCTCCTTCAGTGATTTGTTCTTCCTCTCTGCAACACCATTCTGCTGTGGTGTGTAGGGGATAGAATGCTGCATCTGAATACCTGCATCTGCACAATAGTTAATAAACTCAGACTTGAAATACTCACCACCATTGTCAGATCTTAGGACCTTGAGTTTCCTTCCACACTGGTTTTCAACCAAAGCCTTAAAGACTTTGAATAGGCTAAAAACTTCTGACTTGTGTTTCATGAAGTGAACCCAGCAATACCTGGAAAAATCATCAATAAAGGCCAATGCATATTTGGCCTGACTCATGGACATATGAGGGAATGGGCCAGAAACATCACTATGAATCAGCTCGAGGGGTGCAGAGGTTCTCTCATGACTAGCTTTCTCAAATTTGTGCTCAGGGTGTTTTCCTAGGATACAGCCTTGGCAGACTCCTTTGGAAAATTTTATCTTGGGCAACCCTTTGACCATATCTTTATCACTAAGATCAGATAGATACTTGTAATTTAGATGGCCAAATATTTCATGCCATAGCTTGCTAGCTTCATTAGCATGGATAAGAAGAGCAGAGGGGTTTGAGTAAGGTAGGAAGTGTGAAAACATGTATACCTTTTGAGCATGTTCGCTACTCCTTTTGCAATGACTCTACCAGTTGAGATTTCTATGATCTCAACATCATCGGGGGAGAATATGACTTTCTTAGGAGACCCAGTGTGGGTCATCTGGTACACTGACAGAAGGTTGGAGGCGAGACCAGGGACATACAGCACATTGTTGAACTTACCATGATCAAGATCTATTCTTCCTTTGCCTTTGCTTTCAGGGAGAGAGTCATCTCCCAGTACAATAGATGGTCCTTTCGACATATCCAGTGAGGAGAAGGCCTCCTTAGTCGAAACCATGTGTCTTGAAGCTCCAGAATCTATGATAAAACTGGATGAACTTGATGTGCCAGCAACTAGAGCATGAACTCTCTCTCTGTCATCGGAACTTGATCCTCCTTCTCTCTTCTTTGAGCTTTCTGGAAGGGAGATTTCATTCTTCTCCAACAGTTGAGTTAACATATCTATCTGCTTTTTCATACAAGAGCTTTCAGTGTGATTTCCCTTTGAACAGTATGAGCACTTGTTCATATCACCTTTGTTTTTCTTCTTCTGGGTATTTTTCTTGGGAACTTGTTGTTCCTCAGGAGACTGCTTCTTGTCTCTTCCTTTCTCAGGTGGCTTTTTAGCTTTCTTTTTTCTTTTTGAATCCACCATCGAATTTCCAGCAATCAAAGCTTGATGTTTGGATGGTTTGATGGTGCCCATCATCACCAGCTTGTCTTGTTCTTGTGTGAGAGATTCCATGAAATCTGCAAGGCTAGGCATCTTCCAGGTTCGAGCTGTGAGTTTTGTGGCATAGAAGGTCGAAACAAAGACTGAGTAGTCAAGTCCTAGCTTTGAGAGGATGGGAAATATGAGCTGATCATCTTTATTTTCGATACCACACTGCTTCAGCTACAAAACTAGTGCTTTGAACTTGGAGAAATATAGCTGCATGGATTCAAAGCTACTGGGACTCAGAGAAATCAGCTCATTTTCGATCTGATGTCCCCTCATCTCATCTGTCTTTCCAAAAAGATTAGAAATATTCTCCCATACTTGTTCTGGTGAAGTTAATCCATCGAGATGGAAAAGGAGGTCTCGAGAAATACTGAGACATAGGAGGCCATAGGCCTCATCTCTCCAATTGTGCCATTTGATCTTCTCTACAACAGCATTGGGCTCTGCTTCTATAGCCATAGTCACCCTGTAGAGGCCTTTCGCTCTCAAAAATATCTCCATCTCTGCTTTCCATTCAAAATAGTTGAAGGGAGTCAAGATAGTTTTCTGTGAATCCATAGCTTTAGAAAATCTGTCCCGGCTGTCAATAGAAGGCTCCCAGTCTTGATGTCGAACCTGCAAAACAATTTTTGAAGGAGAGTAACAACTTACAATGGCTCTGATACCATGTAGAAATTTAGGCCAGCAGTAGATTAATTTCACTCACAACAATTATCAATTGATCATGCAAAATTGCTAACAATGGAGACTGAATATGGAGCTGTAACACAAAATTATATTAACTGAGTGTACAATAGCCAACCTTGTAATAACATAGGTTTCTAAATATATAGAATACATCAATAGGTCGAATGCATAAGGAGGCATCCAAAACTAGCATAAAGCAGGCTTACCCAAAATAGGCAAATCCCCCATAGGTGTAAAAAGTTGATCCCAAATCTGTCATGAGGCTCACGAATTGGCAAGGGCACATGGGCAAGCTAATGAGTGGTGGAATGGCAGCTCATACATTCTTTTTCATGGAGGAAAGAGTGGAGGAGAAAGAGGACACAAAGCTAGTTCACCTCACCTAGTCTTGCTTTCCTATGTGCCTTAAAACACAGAAAAAGTAGGGAATAAAGCAGAAAAAGCAGATAGGTGCCTAGGAGGCCAAGAATAAAGCATATTTTATTCCTAAGGCCTTCCCAAGCGCTACATGAGTCAAAGATGGCAAGTTTGACCTCTATGGATAGGCAATTAGCAACTTGCACATGGTGGGACTCATGAACTAGGCAAATAAGACAAAATAAATGAATTAATTTCTAAGTGGGTAATACTATGGGTTTGATTATTCTAACAATTTGTTGCAAAAGGCTTTATTACCTACACAAAATCAGGAACAAACCTTCGAACAAAATTTATAGTACCCATGAATGATTGCATACATTTTTTGTTGTGGGGTAAGCGAATCTGAGATATGGCTTCTATCCTCTTCGAGTCTTTGGAGATTCCCCTCTTAGAAATAATGTGGCCTAACATTTTTCCTTTTAATACAGCAAAGATTCTTTTTTTAGGATCTAATGATATGCCATAATTTCTGCAGTGGTCAAAATTTTGTTTCAAATGAAACACATGATCTTCTCTCTTCTTGGAGAAAACTATTACATCATCTAGATAAACTACCACACTGTGGCCAATTAAACCCCAGAAAGATATATCCATTTCCCTTTGAAAAGTGGCTCCATCATTAATAATCCCAAAGGGAATTCTTCTATATGCAAAGGTTCCCCACTTTGTTTGGACTGTGGTTTTCAACTTTTCTTGCTCAGCTACCAACACTTGATTGTAGCCTGAAAACCCATCTAATAGGGAGAATGATTCATAACCCCAGAGCATGTGTAGGATTTGTTCCATTAGTGGAACTGGGTAATTATCTTTATCTGAATTTCGGTTTAGATTTCTAAAACCCATGCATAATCTTATTTCACCAAACTTTTTCTTTACCGGTACCAAATTTGCTATCCACTGTGAGTGCTTGACCCTGAAAATGATCTTTGCATCAAGTAATTTTTTCACCTCATTTTGGATTAGCGGTTCTAATTTTGGATGAATCTTTCTAAGCGATTACTGAAATGGTTTAACTCCTTATTTGATAGGAGTGACATGTTGTATGATATGGGTGTCATAAGTCTTAAAATCCTCATATCTCCAAGCAAAGAAGTCCTTATACTGTTGGAACAAACATATAAAATTGCTTGTTTCTCTTGGTAAACAACATTTTCCCAAGTGTACATGCTTGGGTTCAGCTTTCGTCCCAAGGTCAATCAGTTCATACTACATGGATGAACTATTTGTCTTGACATTTGTTGGTTTTCTGAATTTGTTGTTTAGATAAAACAACCCTTCTAGTGTTTTCACTCCTTTTGGCATGAAATTTCCGCTCTGAAGATTGGCTTGATGTTCTTCATCATCAATTACTAAGTCCTTGAAATTCTCATCATTTGTTAAAAAGTCTATAATTTGTTGATCATCATCGAATAGTCACAAATATGTGACATTGTCTAGTATAGATGGCCTGAAAATCAATTCAATAGAGCATTTATTATTAGTGGGAACTAATCTCGCAGTAGAAATAGCTAAAAAATAAGTTGCTTCATTTTGCAAACTAGGAATTGAATTGATATTAAAAGCATTCAAATTTGATATCAGATTCCACACCTTAGTTTGGTACCTTTTTAGATGTGGTGACAAACAATGAATTGTGTTCCTAATTTGTTTGACAATTATATTAGAATCACTAAATACTTTTACATTTTTTACTTTGAGTTCAATGGCCTTTTTTAAACCCTGGACTAGAGCTTCATACTCAACTGTGTTATTTGTACATTTGAAATCTAGTCGGTAAGAGAGAAAATGTTTTTTCTTTTCCAAATCAATCAGGACGCAACCTGCTCCTAATCCTTCTTGAGTTTTGGAACCATCAAAATAAAACAACGAAAGTCTATATTCTAAATCTACATAATTAGTATTACTTTCTAAGTTAGAAACTAAGTTAACTATATTACAATCAATATTATCAGTCCGTGAAAACCGAAGGAGTTCGGATTGTGTGTCTGACTCATGACTTTCTTCTTCAGCTTGATAATTTATGGGTTAAATTTCTAGAAAATAGTTACCCAAAATTGACGATGAGAAGTTTACAGGTTCATTTTTTCCTTCCAATTGAGTCACATTGTACTTATATGTGGTCTGCTCATCACTTTGATCTAGTTCTGACTATTCTTATAGGGAATCCATAAGCACGACCAATCAGTTGCAAAGTACCCATTAAGTTTTGCAGACCAGTCCTTGCTCAAAATCAAACCATATGCCTCAAGTGTTTCTACCACCATCATGTCTATAAACTGGAAGACCCTTTCATCTATAGATAATCAGATCAACACATTCTTTATTTCTCCTACTACCTTAACTGTTGGTCTATCGAACTGAATGATCTTACATGAAGATGGTGTAGGTTGACTATTTATCTTTCTACAAACTGAAAGAGGCATGAAATTAGAGGAATCTCCAGAATATACCAAACAATTATGCACATTATGATTGAAAATCTCAGAAGATAGTAAAAATGGTAAAGTTTGAGATTTAGATTTCCCTCCAATGCTAGCTTCATTGATTTATTTATCTGATTGGATGTCATCCTAGGATCTATTGGGTTGTGTATCAAAGGCTTCAAGGAGCATCTTTCTTTGCTGAGGTAGGTTACACATTTCAAATAAGAAAATATTTGGTTTGGTTTTCTTGATGTCTTTTACTATATCATATCCCATGTCATGTTCTACTAGACTCTTCTTATTGTTTTCTGCTTTACTCTCCACAAAATTCACCATATTACTAGCTACAGTAATTTTATCTTTTGTGGTGACCGAATCAGACTTGGGTGGTTTTTGGGAATTACTACTAATATTCTCCATGATTTACCGTATCTTCTTAATCGTAGGCAGTAGTAAGGGTTCATCCATTACTGGTCCCTTGCTTCTAGTTGTAACATTAACTGTTGAAAGATGAACCTATTCAATAGATTCTTCTTCATCTAATCCCAACGTAGGTTTACACTCCCATAAGACCATAGTAGTTTCATGTGTCTCTTCTTGTTGATTTTCCTTTTCTTCTTCCACTTCGAGCTCCATTATTTAAGTTTACAATAGTTTATTCATGACTAAAGTCATTGAATTAATCCATTGTGGGAAATTCTTCTCAGAATGAGGCTCTTGATGGAAAGTGTAGAAATGATGCATTCCTACTTCATTAAAATTCAAAACAGAGGAAGGATATACTGGTAGTTGAGATGTTCCACTTTCTTATTTTCTCTTGAATTAAGGTTTGAATTGTTTATTGGATGAACTAGCTTCTTTATCTTTCTACAGATCTACAATCTTAATAGATAACATATGTACCATCTTAACTACATTTTCCAATTCAGTTGAATGTCCTTCCTTATGTATTATAAAGAACAAACGTTTTCTACCACTTAAATTATTTATATCTAGTTCTGTAGTGTGCTTGTTTATACTTTCCAGTGCAACTTCTACTTTATTTGCTTCCTCATAAGTTTCATACAAATAAGGCTTTATTGCCCTTTTAACAAACATTGTTATGTTGGGACAGAGTGTTGAAGTGCAGTATTCTATTAAAGTTTCTTTAGTAGGATTTGTTGTAGCACTAAAATTATTCAAATGAGCAGCAAACCTCTTCTTAAAATCTTGCACTTTCTCTTTCTTATCCATTTTTAAATATTGCAATTCTTTCATTAGACAAGCAGTGGTTCACTATCCACCAAACTTGTTCTTAAACACTCTTACAAAAGTATCCCAATTTGTTATTGAATTTGTTTGCAATCTAAAATACTAGGAAGAGGCCTTCGCTTCAAAGGTATGTTGAAAGAGTTTGCATACCACATATTCATGCTCTACTACTCAAATTTCTAGAGCTAAATAAAAACTTTGCAGGTGGTAATCTACTAAAATTCCTTTCCCATCATCGAACTGAGGCAATTCCTTCTCATCATTATGAGGGAAAACATGCAAAGGGGGAGCCAAGTTGTGTGGTATTCTGGCTCTCTAAGCTGGTGATGGATTAGGATTCATAGGTTGATTAAAATTTACATTTCCACCCATGATTCGAGGAGTCTGAGGTGGATACTAAACAGGTGACTGTAAAGGAGACTGAAAGAAAGGGGAATCTGGTCCCGACTGATCAAGTGGTTTAACAATATCTTGTATGGACAAATTTACCAATTCTTCCAAATTTCCTACAAAGATTGAATCTTTAGTGTAAGTAGGGAATATTTTGGGAGCCTGTCTTCAAGGTAAATTGGGGATTGCTTTCAATCCTCCAATATTTTTCACATAAGACCTTGTATGTTTCCTAAAGTGATCAACTACTTCAAATGGAACTGGGTAAAGGAGTTTTGTACTTTCCTTGGGGATAAGATATTCAGGAAATTTCATTTCAAAAATATCACCAATGGAATAACTTATAGAAAATTGATTTCCTCTGGTAGCCATGCACTGGAGGCCCTCCTTCTAGCGCACAAACTGTTGATTCCTAGAAAAATACTACGTACCGACATTAGGATTTCTCCCCAATATCCATTCCCAATTATATCATTTATCATTTGGTATAGGGAATCTTCCTAGTTAGCATCCTAGCTACCATAGAATTAAAAGAGCATTTCAATCTTTTTTATCGGTTGCATCCCACTCCACCATTGATGTAATTTTATATTTAGGGATGAAATGCAAGTGCCTAAACTAAATGCACATGATCAATGTGCAAGAGCCTCAACCCATGATGCCCAGGTTCTTACCTCCCATCGTATCACTCTTACCCATTAATCACTTTGAAGCAAATCTATCACATTCTAAATTATTATAATCTAATATCTATCCTATCCCCCAGGGGCATAAAGATAAAAATAGAATGAGTAATATATTGTACTGTTTGTATGTGGAATCCTACAGGTAGCTTTTAAATTATTCCCACATAAATACAGAAGAAAGAAAAACACAAAGATAGCTTTGTTAAGTTAAAACATCCATTACTCATTTATTGCACCATATTCATAATAGAAATAAAACCATTCATAAACACAGAAATAATTCACCATTCAGTGATCTACACAACCTATTTTGAAAGTCACACACTCCTTCCTACAGCAAAACTTTGGTTCTCTTTATTTATAAAAGAAGTAGTTCTTGTACAACTAGCTTCAGCCTAAATGCGCTATAAAAAGTCCTCTATCTTTTCTATTCTACTTCTACTTATATTTTTACAAAATGACCTTTGGGATACCCCTACCCTTTGGGTTTCCTTGACTCTTCAATGTACAAAATTTTGTCTTCTTGTAGCTCGCACTAGACAAGAAAAAATAATATAAGATAAGTTACAAAAGGTGACACATCTAAATAAGACAAAATAGATTAGGAGGGCCCAGCCACTCCTTTAATGAATCGTTTCCATGTAGCAGCATCTGCAGCAATGGTCCTGAAGTCCAAAGGTTCCATTAGTCTAACTGTTACTTCAGGAATGGCCAGCTGGGAATTTATCTCTTCTGCTTTTGGTGGATTTACTTTGAGCTGGCCTTCTAGCAGCTAATTGTTGACTACAGCTTCTGCAACCAAACTCTTTACTACTTTCTCATTGAGTCCTTTAACCTGTTGTATGTTAAGTTCATCTTGCTACAGCCAATCATGGAGATACTTCAAATGCTCTTTTTGTACTGAAAACACTTGAATTATCTTTGATGTAGAGGTCTAACATCCGTTATGTGTTGTAAGCACCCTTTTGTAAAAATCCATACACTTCTCCAATTTTTTCCCCACTGCAGTGATCAATCTGGCAGCAGCCTTGCTACTGAAATCCATGAGTTCATACTCGATATTCAAGTTCTCTGTACTCTTCTGAGGAAAAATTTCTGGAAATTATGAATTAGTCTCTATCCAAGTCAATTGACCTTGGATAATTTCTATAACTTCTAAAGTTCTCATTATAAAGTTAGTGGATATTACTGAGATCTCTTGTAATCTAGTTTCTGCTTGTTCAATCATGTATACCTCTTCTACAAGTTTTAACGGAACTTGATATATTTTTCTTCTAATCACGAGAGTGTTCTCTCGAAGAGGGGTGATATCATTTTTTCACTCATTTGTTGTCTTAATCCAAATCCCGAAAGAACTATTTTGTGCCTCCAACTCTGCAACTCAGGCCTTTAATTCCTCTGCATATTTATCAGTTGTGACCCTTTGTGCCTCTATCCCTAAAATCTTACCTGTTAGGATTGTATCGAGCAATACAATATAATAATGAGTGAGAAATAAACATTATCACAAGCAATCACATATAGACACACAATATACCCTGGAAACCCCATGCAGGGAAAACCAACACCAATGAAGATCTTCATTATGTGGCCAAAACTGGCCATCTGAGCCAAGTGACCTAGTCACAGCGCACCTCCAGGCCACTTTACAATGGAGCCTCCTCAATCCTTATAAAGGATTCATCACATGCAAAAGGACAATACCATTGGCAACAACAAACCATGTGCCCAAACCATGTGCTAGACCTAAACCACCTTTGACTCAATTCCGAGTCAAGGTTAACCTTAACAATCCCCTCTTTAGACTTGACTTGGAGTAATCACCAACCCCCCTCAAAGTTTTACTAAGGAATCTCACATACACCCCACTATCACCTAGGTCTATCTCCCGACTTTACCGGTGAGCTACCAGGGGTATACATCCCTTACCAGATCTTATAGCCATATGCCCATTTAAATGCAAACCACTCCATTAGTTTTTTTTTAGTTTTTTTCATGTGTCTCATGGTGACTACACCGTCACCATTCATTGCTTCATCCTCTTTCTTTCTTTACTCACTTGTTTTTGCTCAAACTTCCATGCTTTTCCATTTCTTTTCATATGCCATGCCTCCACTTTTTTAGCTGACCTGGTTCCTGCATGTCCACGTGCTTCTTCTCTCAGTCACATCTCATTATGACTCCAGTGATAGCTCCATGCTACAGCAACAACTACCTCTATTGACACATGTGTTCTCATGGCCTTGCCTCATGCCATCGCTTCCAATTATGTGCTCCCCTATACAAGGAACATGTGCCCATGCAGCCTCTTACTGATCAGTGAGATTTATTCTTCTTTGGTGCTTCCTGGAAGGATTTTTCATAGAGACGGGTCCATTTACTCAGATCTTCCTTTAAAAAAACACAAAAAATGCATGAAAGCTAGGGTTTGGGGCCTATGAGCCATATATCACAACAATTTCCTTATAACTCTCATGGATCATTTTTCTATCCATGATTTCCTCCAGCTGCATTAACCATCATTTATCTATGATCTGTTGCATCCACCAGCTTCATTTCTCGATATCCTACTGGCTTTCCACATTCAATGAGATCCCTCCCATTGTCATTTATGGGAATGATCCTCTATAGTAACATTGTAATAGACACATGCGGTTAATCTTGGTGGCTCTCATTCATCAAACTAGGGAAGCGATTCTCTCTCTTCACAATGTTGCAACAACTCTCATGGGATCTTACCATATACTCAATCACGAGAGATCCATCTTTGCTTACACAGTAGCAACGCATCCTTCCATAGTATCGCAACTTCAGTGGATCCTCAACAATGGGAATTTAATAGAGAATCACAACCAACCTCAATATTCACACTATTAGGGCTTCTTCTATATGTCAAAACTGCAACTTCACATTTAATCGCAACATCAACAGATCTATGATGACCCAAATCTCAAAGCCAATGCGATGGCTTTCTTCTCTTCTAGGACATCTCATTGTCCCAACACACCTTTGAGAAAATCCCTGGAGAAATAGCTCCAATTTTGGACAATGAATCCTTTACCAACAAATGCAATTGCTTCACGCTAATCAGTTTCCTTCTACACAGTTCCTAGCAACATGATGGAGCTCATGCTAATCAATCTAGTGGCCAGTGTGTCATGGGAAATATTTTTTGCTTCATTATCCACACATTCTGCAACACTTGCACTAACTGGGATTTTATTCAATGGTTTTATTTTCCTGAAGCGATGAGGGTTTTATTTTTTCATCCTCACAGATGCACAAAATCATGCTATAATCATGTCTGGGTCCAACAAATTAAGCAACAAATTTCATAGATCTTAAAATAAATGGGCCGATTTTTTTTTTCTTGGGGGCTCCTTCCCCAGAACCCCCATAAACCTTCAGGTCGGGGGGGTGGACCACCCCCCAGGCCCGCTATAGATCACAGGGAATTCACAAGTTTTTAGGATTATAACGAGCAATACCATATAATAATGAGTGAGAAATAAACATTATCATAAGCAACCACATATAAACACACAATATACCCTGGAAACCCCATGCGAGGAAAACTAGCACTAATTAAGATATTCAATACATGACCAAAACCGGCCATCCGGGCCAAACGAGCTAGTCATCGCACACCTCCAGGCCACTTTACAATGGAGCCTCCTCAATCCTTATAAAGGCTTCATCACATGCAATACCATAGTACAATACCATGGGAAACAATAAACCATGTTCCCAAACCATGTGCTAGACCTAAACCACCTTTGACTCAATCCTGAGTTAAGGTTAACCCTAACATTACCCTCTAGGTACTTCTTTTCTCCATCAAGAATGGTATTTGACAGTATCAAGGCCTCCTTTTCAGATTCTAGAACCTGGTAGGAATCTTGCAACCTCTCTAATTCGGAAAGAGTATCTTCATGTTTCCTTTCAACCTCTCGGCCCTCTCCTCTCTCTTTCATCAGAGTATCTTTTAATCTCACCATATTCTCCTTGTATTTATCCACAGTGTCTTTCAATTCATCCACATTATAAGCATTTTCTTAAGCAGTTTATACAAAAATTGAGGCCATCAGTTGTTGATCTTCATCGATACCTTTCATGACTATTCTTTCTGTAATTGTAGTCACTTCAGGTTGGGTGCCTACTTTTAACTTCTTTTTTACCCTCCGAACAATGGCTTTCCTTTTAGGACCAAAAACAACCTGATACATTGATGCAACTGCATTTTGCTTGGATGGGGTAAAAGGTACTATCCTTAAGTATGCAATAGGGAGATAACCTTATGTTATTATGTCTCCTGAGGTAGAAGGAGGATCATCAGGATTTTCCTAAGTAGCATCCCTTTCCCGATTATCTCTATGTTGCTCCTCCTGCTCTTTTCTCCTATGTTCTTCTACTGTAGTCTCTGGCTCTCTCACTTTGCCAGCTGATTCTTTTTTCATCTTCTCCTCTGCTTCACTTTTCCTTTGTTATTCTTCTCTTTGGATTTGTTTTTCTTCTTTCCTTCTCCTTGTTAGAATTGTATCATTTAAGCAATATGGTATTAGGATATTGTCTGATAGAATAACATGCACAGCAATAAACACAAGAGACACAAATAATTTTTCTTGGGGAAACCATAAAGGAGAAAACCCCACAGCTTCCTCAGACATAGAATGAGCACCATTAGCAGTAGTAAAACCCAAAGACAGAAAAGATGATCTCCATAGCTGTTCTCTCCCTCACACTTGAGAGAGCTTCTCCTCTCTCACTCATGCGCCCCAATGAGTGAGTGTGTATGTGATAAATAGAGAGGCTCATTCTCTATTTATATTCATCCATTCACTTAATGTCCACTCCAACATGTTAACCTCACTTAACAATTACTTACCAAGGCCGACATCTCCAAGAGAGTCTAATAACCCTAATGCCCCTCAATTGTGGAGAATTTTTGCCTCTGATCAACAAGGAGGGTTAACCTTAACACAATGGTGGGGAATACTGCCCCGACTTACAATAACTCACCTAGGGCCAACTTCTCTAGGATAGTCTAATAACCCTAGGGCCCCACAACTGTGGGTACTTTAACCCTTGATCAATAATGAGGGTTACCTTCTATGACTTTACATGACTTGTTTACATTATTGAATCTCCCGATAAGAAGATCGGGATATGACATGACTCAATTACATTATAAATTATTCCCAAAATAAAAATTGGGGGAGAATACATAAAATATACAAGTGAATACATTCTGAAGTTACAAATATATCAACACTCCCTCTTAACTAGGAAGGTATTCTCTAGACACAATTTATTGGTACGAGTCTTCTTCTCTGTATCATTTGGATCATCACTAGATCTGGATCATCACTGGATCATCATCAAAATTGGATCATCATTGGATCATCATCAAAGTTGGATCATCATTGGATCATCATCAAAGTTGGATCATCATCAAAACTAGATCATCATCAAAGCTGGATCATCATTGGATCATCATCGTCATCATTGCTTCCACTATCTCAATCAAATGGTGCTATCTCTTCATTCTTATCGTAACAGGAAGTTCTATAGAGCTAGCCCTTTTTCATGCTGGTTGTAATCCTAGCCTCCATGTAGGTCTTATTCAACGCTTATATCTGACCCTAAGTTAGAATGGCCTGCCCAGCACTTATATCTGACCATGGGAGGAACAAATCCAGCAACCATGTCAGAAAGGCACACCCAATGCTCACATCTGACCATGGGAGGAACAAATCCAAGAACCATGTCAGAACGGCCCATCAATCACATCCAATCATGGGAAGAACACATCCAAGAACCATACTGGAAGGCTGAGCACTCACATCCAATCATGGGAGGAACACATCAAAGAACCATATCGAAAAGGCTCAACACTTATATCTGACCATGGGAGAAATACATCCAAGAACTATGTCAGAAGGGCTCAACACTTATATCCAGCCATGTGGGGAACACATCCCACATCCATGCTAGAAGGGCTCATCACTTATATCAGGGCATGTGGGGAACACATCTCGCATCCATGCTAGAATGGATTAGAACTTATATCTTATCATGTGGGAATACATCCCACAGTCACATCAAAATGGATCTGCACTTACATCTAATCATGTGGAAACACATCCCACCATCACATCAGAATGGATCTGCACTTACATCTGATCATGTGTGAACACATCCCATAGTAACATTAGAATGGCCCTCAGCTCCAGGGTGAGTATTCCTGGTAACAGACCAGCTACCTCCATTCTCCTAGAGAATGGCCTTCAGTGTTTATATATGATCATGTGGGAACACATCCTACAATCACCTTAGAATGGCTGAACACTTACATCTAACCATGGAAGGAACCAATCCTCTCACCATGTCAGAATGACTTACGGACTCATCACTTCCCCTTGGAGGGAACCTCGATCTAAAGAACACCAATATTCTCCCTGAAGTACTCAAACATCACTCTAGTCAATGGATTAGTCAACACATCAACTATATGTTTGTCCATTATAACATACTGGAGCTTCACTACTCCTCTCTGCACCATATCTCTGATATAGTGATATTTGATCTCGATATGCTTCGGCTTGTGATGGAACACCGGGTTCTCAGACAACTTCACACAACTCTAGTTGTCGCAATATATACAAGTAGAATCCAATTCGAGATCAAATAAATCGTACAGTAGCTTCCTCATCCATACTACCTTACAACTACCTGAACAAGATGTGACATACTCTGCTCCAGCTATACTCAGTGCCATGCAAGACTGTTTCTTACTAAACCAAGAGATCATACCTAATCCCATACTGAAGCAACACCCTGAAGTGCTCTTTCTATTGATGGCACTTCTTGCCTAATCTAAATCAACATAACCTTCCAGGTTAATCTTCTAATTAGCCTTATACTTGAGCCCATAATCAACTGTACCCTTTAGGTAGTTCAGAATATGGTTTGCAACAATCAAGTGAACATGTCTTGGATCAGTTAGGAACTGGCTCAAGGTGTTCATAGCAAAGCAAATATCTAGTCTCGTATTTCTTGAGTACATCAAGGAACAAATCATATGACGATACATCATGGCATCAACCGACTCTAATGAAGCAACACTTAATAGCTTCAGGTTCGATGCCATAGGTGTGGTCATGGCCGTACAATCCATTATCCCAAATCTCTTCAAGATCTCTATTGCATACTTCCCTTGTCCAAGGGAGATTCCATCTGCATTCTGCCACACCACCATGCCTAGAAAATAGTGCATCATATCCAAGTCCTTGATCTCGAACTCGGCAACAAGTCTTCTTCTTTAAAATTTAATGAGTTCCTCTTTTCTATCAGGAACAATTTATCGACATATAACAAGAGCATCATTGGTCTCTCAACCTTGAAGCAAAGGCTCAAATTATCTTTACTCTCAGTAATTCCTAGAGTAATCAGTAAGTTCTCCATCTTCTTGTATCATGTCGAATCTCCAGATTTTCTACAGTCACTCCCTCTAAAGCGTAGCATCATTCTCTCTCTGTCTTTCATACTCTATGCACTGAAACATTCTGTACTAGAGTGACAAGTATCTTCCTCTAGTACTAATATTCTATGTATCCATCTAGGGTCACTGGATACTAAGATCCTCTATATGGAACCTTTTCAAAAGTTCTTCTCGCACCCATCTATGAGCTTGTCATCATCTATAGGCTTTCATATTCAACCTTGGAGCAAAGGTTAAGATCTTCATCACTCTAGGTGATCTTCAAGCTCCTTATGCATGTGTTATCCCATGGGTGTCTTCTGAGCTCATACAAGGCCTTCTTTCATTTACACACATGATTCTGCATGTCATTTGACTTCACTTCTAGTGGCTAAAATTGTCTCTTCGTATTCTATGTCTTATTTCTATGAGAAACCTCGTGCTACGAATCTTGCTTTGTATCCCATGATGTTTCCATCCACGAACTTCCCTTCAGGTCTCGATACTACATCCTAGACATCATTCTTCTCGAACTGGTCTTCCCTTTCTTCTTGGCTAATTATTTATAGATGGAAGGTTCTGCATCAATCATGTCGTTGCATTTGTCTTCATTTTTAGATTATTTCTCGAATTGTCATCACTTGTTCTTTGAAACAAGTCTCGTCCTTCTTTTCTTGTAGGTGATTGTACATGATTTTCCTACAAGTCAAATGCATTTGCATGGTTAGAAAAATTTCATAAGGAATATTCATAATGGCAAATTCTTACACATAAATATATGATCATGCAACTATTTTAGCCAATACAACATTCATCCATATCTCACGGAAACTTTTCTAGATGCCTTCCATCTCTACCAAGACATCATTGAGATTGTGCACTAATCCAATATGTTAGCAAAGAGGTTTCATTCTCGATAAGTAGCAATGGAGAGTTGTATAGCACCATGAGCTACTTACCCATCACATGCGTATTAGTAGTATACTATTATTAATGCAAACATTCTGCCATGCATAATACATAAACTGAATATAAACAAATGCATAACAAAACAATATCATGAAATGACAATTTAATACTTATCTTTATTTGTTTCGTGGGTATACTCATTATTGAGCCTTCAGCTTCATCATCTTCTTCATTCATCATTTCTTATCCAAATGCTAATATGGATAAGAGGTTCTTCAAGAGTTGACTCCTTCATATTCCTCATTGCTTGAGGGATCTTCCTTGGATGGTGAGAGCTTGATCTTCAGTTGCTCCCATCTTCTCTTCTCTTATTATGAGTCGAGATTCTTCTTCTTCCCAGAGTCTGCTGAAAGTAATCACTTCCTTCTGGCATACATTCCTTGAATGAATGAATCCCATGATCCTAGGAGGCCATTCAAGGCAGTTATCACAATTGCTGCATTCTCCACTTCTTCTTCTACAGCTTCAAGTTGTTCTTTGATTTGAGAGACCCTTGTAAAGTATGACTGTATGGTCTATGCATTATGGATCTTCACATTCTTCAATTGTTTTCTCAAAGTCATCTTCTGATTTATGTTCTTCCCTTCAAATAGCTTGGTCAAGGAATCAAACATCTCTTTCATTGTATTTAGGGAAGACACTTGTGGTACAAGTTGATCCGTGATTGAAGCAGCAATGATATTCTTGGCCTTGACCAAGTTCTTCTTATGTAAGGCTTTTAGACTCATCTCCCTTTGGAACTGGAACCTCTCTACTTATGTAGGTGTCCAATTCATTTCCTTCAAGAACTAGTGACATCCTATACTTCCATTCTTGGAAGTTGTCATCCCAACCAAGCTTATCATCAAGCTGATGTGATAGATCACTTTGAAATGAGAACCTCAAATGAAAATAGCAAAATATTAGATCTTACCGATTTGAGGTGTCCATCTTGGTTCTGGAGCCGGCTGATCTAGGGGTTGTTAGAGAAACCCTAATTTTCAAAACTTGGAATATTTCTGATCAGATTGGATAGTAAGATAGACATCTTCAAGGTGAGTTGTCTAATTTACTCCTTTTTTTAAAACAGTGGAGGGAACCTCACGGAACAGGAACCCCTAGTTTACAAATTTCTTCTGGAGAAATGCCTAATGTTGTTTCTACGACATCTATAAAAGTAATACTCCTTTGTATCTAAAAGTTCATACTAAGGTAGCTTCATCTGTCCCTGTTCCAACACCATAGGTTTCATCAGAATTGGTTTCCCAATCGAGACTTATGAGCTCTTTCCCAAGGTGACCTGTTTCAGGACTGTTTAGAATAGCGACGTTGTACAGGCTTCCGCGTGTCACTTTTTCATCTTCTGGGTTTAAAAATTCTACCACAGAACGTAAAGTCTGTGTCCTTTTTGGGAAATCTTGAGAAATTTCATTTGGACCTTTGTATACTGAGATATATCAATTCTCCCCATGTGTCCTATTTAGGGATGAATTCTGGAAGAGAATGGGACCCTAACTTGGAGGAATCATATCTCCTAGAATATAGAGAATATAAGGCTAAAAATTGGACACAGTGTACATCAGAATTTTATCTTCTATTTGTGAAACTTTAGGCCCTTGAGACTTTTGCAATCCCAATATATAGTGAATTTACCAAAACTTATCAGTTTTAGTATTTAGGGTTTTTCCAGCCCGGGGTCAAACTAGGGTTTGAATTTCCTGAAGTTACACCCAACAGAAAATATCAACCCAGGTCTCTAAGCTTTGATTTTGATGAGGAGAGTTATCCTTTGTTGGGCTCACTCAAAAATTATTCTTCTGTAAAAATCCCTACTTTCCCGCACCAAAAACTGTAAATGCTCGAAATCGAATTCGGCTTCGACAGAAAGATGCGCCCTTCAATGGAGAGTCAGCCTAGCATAATTTTGCTGATGGATTGTGGAGAGAGACCAAAACAGTAAGAATCCCTAGCTTCTGCAACTGCACAATGTCTTCTTCTCAGGTTAGATATGATACCATGTTAGATTTTTATCATTTAAGCAATATGATCTTAGGATCTTATCTGAGAGAATAGCATGCACAGAAATAAACACAAGAGACAAGAGACATGAATAATTTTCCTCAATGAAACCATAAAGGAGAAAACCCCACAACTTCCTCAGAGATAGAATGAGCACCAATGGCAACACTAAAACCCAAAGACAGAAAATATGATCTCCACAGTTGTTCTCTCTCTCACACTTGAGAGAGCTTCTCCTCTCTCACTCATGTGCCCTAATGAGTGAGTGTGTGTGTGTGATAAATAGAGAAGCTCACTCTCTATTTATATTCTTTCATTCACTTAATGTCCACTTCAACATGTTGGCCTCACTTAACAATTACTTACCAGTGCCGACATCTCTAGGAGAGTCTAATAACCCTAGTGCCCCTCAGCTATGGGGACTTTTCCCCTCCGATCAACAAGGAGGGTTAACCTTAACACAATGGTGGGGACTATCACCCTGACTTACAATAACTCACCTAGGGCCGACTTCAGTAGAATAGTATAACAACCCTAGGGCCCCACAACTATGGGGACTTTAACCCTTGATCAATAAGAAGGGTTTCCTTCTATGACTTTACATGACTTGTTTACATTACTGAATCACCCGATAGGAACATTGGGATATGACATGACTCAATTACATTACAGATGCTTCCCAAAATAAACATCGGGATACAACAGAAAATATACAAGTGAATACATTTCGAAGTTACAAATACATCAACATTCCTTTGGGCCTCCTCATCTAATAATTTCTCTGCTTCCTCCAATAGTGTTCAGGATTTTTCTTCCTTTTCTCTCTGGGCCTCTTCCACTAACAATTTATTTCCTCCTTCAACTACACTTTGGGTCTATTCTTATTTATTTTGGGAAGCTTCTTCTTCATGCTTCTTCTATTCTATACTACTGTTGTTGCTTCCTTTTCCTCCTACTGTCATGATTTTCTGTCTGAACAACTTGTTCAGAGTCATCATATTGTATGAATTATTGAAAATCTCCTCGTATTTATCACAATAGTCAGAATATTCAAAAATCACTTTCATAAGTGCAGAATGAGCAACAACTTTGCCTCAAGAATCATTCTTATGAAAACTTTTCTCCCTGAAGTGAAAAGTTTCTAGGTCCTTCATGAATTCGGGTGTGCTTTTGACCTTTGAAAACTTGTAGAATCCAACATAGAAAGGCATGGGTGGATAGACTTATTTCTTCATGTCAAAGAAAAAATACCAAATCCATCTATGAAAAACTATCTCACCATCTCCTTGTGGAAAATGTAGTTCGTGGCATACTTGGGAAGCAGTGACAGAGCTCTAGTCCCTCCATAAATTCTCATATATGTACCTTCCTTGGAGAAAAATTAATACTTGTATTCACTTACTACTTCCAGTGCACCTTTGGACATACATTTGCACTCTTTGAGGTATATCAACTAGCAAATTGGCATCAGAATTTCTTCACAAATCAGCTTATAGAAGCTGTGATAATTGCGTGCTGATAAAATCTAGGATGCAGCGTAAGAGGAAACTTTTCCCGCCTTCCAGTTGTAGTTCATCTTCTCGAATGGGTGTAGGAAAACTATACAATCTATTAAAAATGACCCCATGTAGAACTCATACTTTTGTTGGAGAATTCCTCCATGCGCAGCAGATATGCATGAAGACAAGCTATTAGCTACAATGTCTGTCTATTTTATGATAGTACCTTCCATGGTCACATGATACATTAATGGGATCCATCCTATATTATAAAAATTCCCATTGGCCTTGCCAAAAATCTTGTTAAGAATCAAGGCTACAAGTATGTATGCAGTGTGCAGGCTGGTAGTTTCATATTCACCAGATGCCTTCTGTCGAAATGACTTTCATGTTATCATCATCATCTTCGCACATCAAATATAATATATGCTTAAACCATTTATCCAGTCATCAGTCATGCTGACTTCTAGGACTGGTATATTGTAATATTTGGATATGTATGCAGGGGTAAAGGAGGAAAATCCTTTTCCTTCAACATTATACATGATCATATCCCTCTTGTCTGCCTTAGATAGAATCCATCCAATCACCTCGATGCAAGGAAAAAGAACAAGTTGCATGGATATTTTCATGATTCCAAATCTCAGTATGTTTTCATACAGGGTAATTTCCTCTAATCCTACATGTGGGACCTTCTGATTCTTGATCGTGGGGTATATATGTCCCCATTTGAACTCAAGTTCTTCTCCGATGACAACTTTGGTATCCTCATAAATTACTTCTATCTTTGGCATGACTTCTAAATCTGAATCCTCATCAATAATTTTGGCTTTATTCTTTCTCTTCTTGGGCATGGTGTTGTGTGAATACTAAGGCTACGAAAAACACATCAAAACATAACTTAGTGTCCCTATGGTTAAACCCATGCATTCATGAAAATGAAAAAACTACTGTAAAATCATAAGATATACAAGAAATATTTACAAATCATATTTTCCCTGCATTCATGGAGAAATAGAAAATATCATTTTACCGAGTCCTCCATCATAAAAAACTTCGGGAAAAGGTTACCCCAAAAAGAAACGATCAATTCAATTGCAGGTTCTATCTGTGGTTTTGGGAGTTCAAACTCTGAAACGTTCGATGCTCTACAACACGGTATAGGATAAATTCCAAGGATAGAGGTTGAAAACCCTATGCAAATCTCCCTACGCAAATATAGTCCAGGGAAACAGTGACAACTCAAACACAACTCGGTCAACCCTAAAACCTTAAAACCGCATCAATGATCTCAAAGTGAAAAATGATTCCGATGGTAAACATAGGATAAAACCCAAAGTAACACAATGACCCTCTGAGCTCGTTCTTCATTGACCCCACTATTGCTGCAAATGAAAATGAACCATGCGAGGAGGGGACAACGAACAACTCGGCTCATCTCAGTCTTATCATTACAAAACCAGGGCCTTGAGCTACCCATGTCCGAGGTCTAAATGGTCTTGGCCGAGAAAAATGGCTAGGAGTAGGTAAAAACTGTGGCTGGTTGCAGAGTAAGTCTAAAAAAACAAGGAGGCTGGGAAAGCTAACCCAAAAAATCCTTATGAGGATGACGGAAAAACTTTAAACCAAGGTGGAGAAAAGAAACAAAAAAACCCTAACCTTGTAAAAAAAAAACCAAACACACTATTTAACTAAAATCATAAAAAACAAATCTTCAAACTCCATTTTCCAATCAGAAGAATCATGACAATAATTGGATCCTACCTAGCACAAGGTGGCTCGAAGGTTGGTGAAAGGTCTAGCTCAAATGTTGTGTAGAATCCAAGTGGAAAATTTCCATAGGGCGTGCTCAAAACAAAAAAAATAGCAGTAAAACATAATGTACCATAATAAACCGTAACAAAACCCCAACTGCTATAATAGAAAACAAAACAAAACACGCATTTAATGCGGTTGTAGGGGAATTAAAACATACGAGAAAAAAAATGAAATTTGGTGCCCACGTTCAAAACTCATCGGTACCCCACTACATCGGGGAGGGAAAAACGAACACCTTCTGGTAGTGTCGGCTCAAAACAAAAGATCTAGCCGCAACTGCAGGCTTGCATCATAAAAGACCAACCGAAAAAGGCATTGACATGGCTTATTGAACGTTGTGGAAATGAAGGATCACCTACAAGTAGTTTACTTTTCTGCCTTCATCGGAAAGAAAATCAAACACCTCCCGACACTGTCAAAGAAAATTACCGGGAATGCCCGACCAAAGGCTTGTTGGAATACTCGGAATGAAATAATTGATCGGTAATAAAAACCTCAAACAAATCGAAACGTCAATGCTGAAAGGAAAAAATAACCACAGTTGTATTCCAGGCTTCGATGAAATGATACGATGAAGAAATGTTGGCTTAGAAAAACATGAAAACCAGTCAGACGCATCAGCTTCAACTTTTTAAAACATCCACAACTATTGGGTGTAAACTCAACAAACATTCCGACCAAAAAGATATAAAAACGATTGAGCAAAGAATCAGATTGAAAGTTTGCACCGGAAAAAATCCAAAATATTTCCGACACATAGCAAAAAAATGACTGGAAGATGGAAAGACTGAATTCCCTCTGCCGTGTCGGCAAAAAATTAATAATTCTTCCGACACGTTAGAACAAAAATAAGTTTTTTGTTGGTGCAAAACCTTTTAGACCTGTTAGATTAAAAATTTAAGTCATGGAAAGCGAAATTCTAAGGAGAAAGAAAAAAAATGAGCAAGATCAAAAGCTAAAGATAAAAAGGGGGCCCTAAAACCATAAAAATTTCGGGGTAGGGGTTGCAGCTGCAACAGGAAGTAACTTCAATCAATTAAGGACATAATACAAAGAGATTGTACCACCAAAAAAAATGCTCAAAACATTTAGGTACAATATATTTCGTGGTCATTGTTTTTCTTACAATAAATTTGGACTTAAATCTCAGAACTGTATAAATTCAAGGAAATCTAATAAACGTTGGAAGAAGAAATAAGAAGTACCAGAAGAAGGATCTCAACTTGCCTTATATGAAAGAAGGAGTACTTATGCAAACTAAGAAAATATAAAATGTAGAATGGTTTGGGAAACAAAATTAATAAAAATATGCAATGAATTGATTATGTGCATAGATAATGGAAACATAACTAGAAACCAGATTGAGTCCGTTGCATTAAAAGGTGAATAAAATTTAGGATAACAATATCTCCTCACCCCAACGATAGAATAAGCTACAGAAAACAAGATCTGTCACAAAAAGGGGTTATGCGCAAGAGAAATTTTGTGACATATGAGAAGCATTCATGATAGAAAAAGTAATGACCATATAAGATACGATCTCATTAATTGGAAGGATGCATGCTTAATTTAATTTGGACAAGATCTAGAAAAATAAAAATATTGTTGTTTTCAGAAAGTGCACTAAATCAAGGAGAATCCATGAACAATGGAAGTCATTTATGAGATTTACCAAAACTTCTCATATAATTAACCAAACTTAGTCGTCAGTACTAGCTAATATTATGAGCCCTAGAGTTAAGGTCTGAAGAGAATATTTATAGCTGAACAAAGAGCTATGGCACAAAGAATACAATGCAACACTAAGAATCCCTCACTAACAATATACGAAGAGATGGTGCATACACTAGAAGCATCATCATAAAAACCAATCGAATTTCCCAGAGACTACATTCCAGTAAAGAATCCTATTGTTTCAACTTTCATCCTACATAAAACTCAAGATACAGATGTACCTACAAAAAATATTCTAGAAGGGATGCTTGCTAAACAAGAGTTGCTCGACCAACTCTACAATTTTTATTTTGTGGATTATAATCTTGTTGGTGATGACAAGTTTCTAGAATTAGTCAATAGTGAATACATGGATAGGAATATTAGTTCAGACCCTAATGTTCCAATCCTCCTAGAATTGAAGACATTGGATAATGGGTTGATGAAATTAGGAACCCTAAATTTGTTGGAAGTACCACTATAATTTCCCCAACCCTCCGACCGACGAAGAGGACTCTACCATGGTGTTAACCATCTGGGCTAAGAGCCCCATGAACATGTACATTCATAAAATGGTGAAATGCTGAAACAGAATGCTTTGAACTAAAACATGCATACATGATTATTTATCATACACAGCGGAAGCAACATACATTCATACAAGTATTAAACATCTTCATCATGATCATTAACAGTAAATATGATTAAAGAAGTAAAATAGACAAGATTACTTATCTTATAAAGAACTCGTTCCGCAACCCGCTACGTTGCTGCAATGTTCCACCCAATCGTAGGCTAGCACGCTCTTAAATCTCTTAGCAATGCTGCCGCCCCCGAGCTGGGCATGACTCCCCAAGGAGTAAGGAACTAATAGGCTTACATATAGCCAAGGGTAACAACACCACAAGGGTACTGAGTTCATCCAAGCCAACACGGTTGGGTTTATCAGGCGAATAGTAGATCAGCCAAGCCAACAGAGTTGGGTTTATCAGGCCATCTAGGAGCTGGGAAAGGCTAATGCTAAGATGGCGAGCTCACTGAAGAGCTACAAACACCAACACTAGAACTAGCCTGGATTCTATAACACCCACACACACCCAACATAAGGAAGTCAGTCCCTTCTCTGCAACGCAGTCCCTCAAACCCTGATCTTCCCTCCAGTGCTCTTCAGGGGTTGTGGAGAAGAAATCCAGCTCAGTAGCTCTGTCCGTGTGGTTCTCAACCCACTAGGTTTATCAAGCACCTCAAGCCCTCATTCACCAACCCAAAATAGTCTGGGGACAAATCCACTACATGCAAGCAACCAAACAGCTATTCAAGCATTTACAGGGAAAACACAGTCAAGACATCATGGCAAACAGTAGCTAACACACTCACATGAACCCACAGCAAACCAATCTTCAATACTATTGCTGTGAGAGTTACATAGACCAAAAAATGATTAAAAAGACATGGCCAACATTCACAGCTCAGCATGGATTCACAGGAAAGATCACCCCGATCTTCTACCAATGCCGCATTGTAGGTAACTCAGTCAACAATGCGTGGGGAAAATCACTCCCATCAATCAGTGGGAAAAATCCCAATAATTTCTGTTGCGATCTGCTATGATGGATGAAAACAATACACAGTCCAATACGTGAAGGTAGAAGTTGGTTCTCTGTGTGGATGGAAAGAACAAAATTACAGACCGGCAATTAGCGCTAGAGAGAGGAGGCGAACCCCCACATAATGGATGGTAAAACATTTTATCCCCGTCCTGCATGAGGAAGACGAATAGCCATGATCCAAGGGAGTGGGAAGAATGGTCCCTACGTCGTGGAGAGGAGAGCAAGCGTGGGCATGGTAATGGTCTTCTTTCCATCCAATCGCTGCCTCAACTAACAAAAAAGGAAATAACCAAGGGAGGTGGTGACAAATAGTTTTCCCTCGTGACTCAATGATCCACATCCCCCTTTCCTTATCCTTTGGAATCATGCACCTTCTCAATTTAGTTGCTGCGAACATATCTAGCTGGGTTATTTAATTAAAATGCGTGTTTACATGATGCCATAATTAAATATATGCTGCATGTCCCGATATACCATCGGTGACCATTCCTAATCAGAAACACAACATAACCAAATCTATGATGGGGCCTTGGCCTTTAGCTCTGCACCAAGATTATTTACAACATATGTATCCTATGTACTTTAATGCAAGTGAGGTTAAAACCGGGGTATTACAACCACAATTTGGTTAGACCCCTCAAGCCAGGATGTGCACCAAAATGCTTATGTCTTGAGTGCATGGTGGGTTTCTATGGATGGAAAATGCCATATCTATATATGTTCAACTAATAAAATAGATCATAGGTCTACCAGGAACAAGAGTAGATGTTAACCTTTTCCTGAGAAAAATAAAATACATTTCCCTTGGAAAAGGGGTGGTCGAGAAGTCTAGAACCCTCAGGTATAGAAAGAAGTTTTCAATAGCTCACATAAAAGATAAAGTTGTTATATTTTACATCCATATTCTAGCATGCAAGTTGTTTCAAAAAAGGCATCAGGATCATGTTTTTGTTGCAATCATTACTGCGGGTGCACAATGCATGGAGGGAGTACAAATCAATTGGTCCATGTTTCTATTGAATAATTCCTGGAACATTGTCTTGAAGCACAATAAAAAGGTAATCCTTTTACTATAATTGATTACTAATATGCATTGCGTTTATAGGATGGAAGGAACGAAAAGGGACTCAATTTTTTGATAGAAACACAAATTCATTCATAGAAACAAGGTATGCAAACATGTAGTTTATTGGTGGCATGCAGAGACAAATTGAAATCAATATTAGCTTCTTTTGTACACTAAATAAATGATATATCTATTGAGTAAAACACCCCATATACAGTCACATATGGTTGACATGTATAGCAAAATTTCTTTGTTTAAGATAAGAATGCATCACACCTACATTCAAGCCATAAGTGACCCCACAAGCAATGGCTAGCAGCTATGTTCAACTGCTATAAAGAATATATTTTGTGGATTACAAATGATTGGGATCCGGCATGGCGATTTTTTACTACCAATGAAGAAGAAACAAAACAATAAAGACAGTTCAACATTCCATCTTCTATAAAAAAATAAGGATAGAGACATATATAGTCCTACTAATGCTGCGCAAACTCAAAAAGGTCAGAGAAAATTCATCTCCATAAGCCAACCAGGAAGAAAAGAAAGTCCTCCAAACCCTGAGTATCTCACAAACACTCAATAATGATGATATGGAGTAGATTGGATAGGTAATCAGAGAATTTACTAAGGAAGCAATGGAGAAAATTTATACAAAGAAAGAATTAGAGGATAATGTCATAAAGCAAGAAGAAATCCTCCTAAATCTAGGGGAAGGATTTGTGACTCTAAATAAAATGGTGCATATGCTTAACCAAAAGGAACGACATAATAATGGTAAAGGAATGTGTTCAGGTGAACATGTTTGTGAAACATCAGTATAGTCCAATACAAGGTCACAAGAATTTATTCACAAACTATGAAAATCTAAATTGCATCCCTAGTAGTTCCTCCTCAAGAACTGCAAAATTCGATAAGACATGTGGAAATGATTTTGTCACATTTATCGTTTGAAGATATACACCTGAATGCATACCTCTATTGCATAGGTGATCATATATTGAAATGAAGTTGTTATAACTTACTAGTACAAGATTATAGAAGAAAACAAAAAAACTACAGGAGAAATGTTAGAAGATTTATTTTGAAAAATATAGTACAATGGAATGACCATTTGAATTAGAAAGAAAAGTGCAAGATGTAGTTGCAAATAATGGCAAGTTAAAAAGAAATATGGAAGAAATGAAACATACATGACATGGTAGTGTATTTAGCGTAGTAGAAGTAACATAAAGATGAATCAATAAACATGATTCCAGGGGGGAGTGAAATTATCACAATAATTATCCCTTTGCCATTGATGTCAAATGGGGAGAATGGAGAATAAAGAATTAAGAATGAAAGAATGTTGAATAGATATAAATAGGAAATATATGTGCAAAAGTGAAATGAAGAATTAAATGGAATTAACACGGGGGAAGTATTTTGTCCATAGCATAAGAGCTCATGTTCAGGGGGGGTTCAATGTTAGTTAGGGTTGACATCAATGTCAAAGGGAAAGGTTGTTGGAATTTTGTTAGAGATTTTTGGATTGTGATGCAGACAGTGATGTCAAATAAGAAACAAGTTAAATGTCAAACAAGAAACAAGCTTGATGTCAAATAAGAAAATTATGATGAAGGAGAATGCCTAGAAGTTGTTGTTATAGTTGATGGTGTTGCGCAAAAATCCATTATGAAGAAATATGCAAAGTATATGCAAGCCTCAATAGTATCTGACAATGTCTCTCTCTATGTGCAAAACCAAATTGAAGAAGTATGTAGAGAAGAAATGTGGAAGTTCAAGAAATGCACAAATCCTACCAAGACATGAGAATCATATGTGCACCACAAATTTAGTGGAAATAAGTGCACAAAACCCCACAAGGTTGAATTATCAATAAGGTTCATGCTGAGAAAATATAATATGAGGAGGTTAGCGTAATTAGGAAGTAAGAGAGTTGGGTTTGTCTAAACGAAAGGAATCCCTACTTGTGATCACATCTCTTGAGCAAGAAAAGTATAAATAAGCAAGAGCTGGAAGTATTGAGGTAATATTGAAGATAGATAAGACACAATATTTTGACTTGGAAAGCTTCTAATCCTTGGGTATCAATGGCTCATTGATTTTGAATAATTTTATGCAATGGAAAGCCAAATTTTGCAAAATCATGAAGAATAATAGCAGACAATTCACAAATTAGAAGGATTCCCTATACTAAGATGTGCAAAGATAATGCATAGTAAATGCCACAAATTGCATAAGTATGAAAAAGTTGATATTTTTGAATGACGCTGATAGATGACGTATGGAAGTGTTGATAGTGTTGAATATTGTAGATCTCAGAATATGCAGATCATAGATCTCAGAAGTGACAACATGCTAGTGAAGGATATCAAAGAATGTAGACACATATATCAGAAGACATACACATAGATATCAGAAGACACAAATGTAGATATCAAAAGATAGAGACATAGGTATCAGAAAGCATAGATCTAAATATCAAAAGATGAAAATATCAAAAAGATGCATACACAAATCATAGTTTGAAGCGAATATTTATTCACTTCACACATTCAATATTACCAAAACACCTGGAATATTCGATAAGCCATTAATAGGACAAAGATATATTGATAAATGGATGGATAAAAAGATGTTTTACAAGAATTCGTGTCAAGTATTTTATACCCTAAGTGGTAAGGGGGGTGACATTTCAAGTCACCTATTGAGTAATTAATTAATTACCCTAATTAACCTACTTAGTATTAAATGTTAATATTTATAGCATTTATATTTGTTACATTGTCTTTCCCTTAAGGGAAGCTTTGTCCTCAAAGCTTGTATCGACAACAATGTCTAAATTCCCTTGAACTATCTTCTCAGGATCCTTTCCTTTTTGTAATTGTGACACTTGATGAAATGAGACGATGTGAGTTACGGATTCCCAAGGAGAACTGTCGCATTGTATCTCTTGTGGTCCATCCCAGATCTACTTTTATCAGAGCTCTACGATCATTTTGTGGAAAGGGTCATTTCAATTGTTGCTTAGCATGTTGGTATTTTTGCATTTCAACATAATTCTTCTGTGAGTGCTTGTTTTGATCTTTTGGTTATTCAAAATGACGATTATAATTATGATGTGTGTAAGATGTATGTGTTTTTTTGTCTTTCTTTCTGTTGGACTGTAGCAAGGACTGTCTTCATTTCCTTGATTTGATTTTTGGATGCATTTTCCTAGATTTCTACTTCTTGGTTCTCCATTAGATTTTTATGATTCTGAATCTTTTCGATTCTTTCATCTTGCGACTTTTTTTCAATTTCTAATTTCTTGATTTGATTCTCTAGTTCTTGATTACAATTATTTAGAGATTGGTTTTCTTCTTCCTTTTCCAGTATTCTTCCTTCGAGGTCTTCACCGGAATGTTCCCTCTTACTACTCTGTTTCAGTTTTTTAATCTTTGTAATCAATGTTTTGTTATGATTTCTAATCGAAAAATATCTTCATTATTTCTCTGATACCAAATGAAACAAATATTTCTTCACTTCACACAATCAATATTGCCAAAACACCTGGAATATTTGATAAGCCATTAATAGGAAAAATATATATTGATAATTGGATAGATAAAAAGATGTTTTACAAGAATTATTGTAGGGTATTTTATACCCTAAGTGGTAAGGGGGGTGACTTTTCAAGTCACCTCTTGAGTAATTAATTAATTACCCTAATTAACCTACTTAGTATTAAATGTTAATATTTATAACATTTATATTTGTTACATAGTTCAATCATAATTTGTTCATTTCATGGAGGTACGAAGGGGCGAATAATGGGAGTTGATACTTCCTTCCGATAGGTGCTATAAAATGCAATGAAAAAGATTCGGTGCTTCCTTACAGTAGGTGATGGAAAATACAAGGAGAGGGAGTCGATGATGGAGAATACAAAGACACGAGTTGGTGCTGGAAAATATATTTTGGAGTAGGTACTTCCATCTAGTTGGTGTTGGAAAATTCAGTTGGTGCTAAAGAAATACCAAGAATATAGCAGTCTTCAGTAAAGTTTTTCTTCAAGCAGTTGATAGAAGTACTTACAGCTCAATGTTTGTATTCTGTGAGTTGGTTCTTCCAATCAGGTTGTTACCTGAGTGATTTGGTGCTCATATTTTGGACATTTATGGCTCTGATTCATGTAAACAATATTTCACACACACACACACAATTGCTTTAATGATTTTTTGTGCAAATCGTGCTATTTACTATTTTGACCAAAAAAAAAAATTGAATCATATTTTGTTAAGTGAAAATTGTATAATCTATGATTTATACTAATTCACCCCCTCCTCTCAGTATAAACAAGAATCAACATGGTTCCAAACCTCACACCCATTTAAGAAGATAGGTATGACCAATGAATGAAAGAGCGATATCTTCGATCAAATTCCCTAAAATTAAAGCTAAAAACATTACTTTTCAAGAGTGGTGAGAGATGCATATCCCTTCCTTGAATTGTATTTTACTATTGGAGTCAAGATAAAGCGTGATTCAGAGAAGAGAACCCCCAAATATACATATGATGCTATAAGAAAAATAACCATTTAATGAAGGTTTTAGTGGAAGCATTTCCTTTGTTATTCTTTTAACAATGGTTTCTAGCAAAGGCATATAGTTTTTTTTCCATATAGTATATATGAAACCATGAATCAAACTAGTGTGCTATTATAACCCTTGTGTTAATGTGTTTACATATCTAACTTCATAAAAATAAAAATAAAATAAAAACATTGTGTCACATGCTCGAATTTTGTAAGATACAAAACTTCAAAAAAAAAATCCACATGGTGTGTACAAAATATATAAACACCAATATGCTCATTGTCACATTAAACACAGAGTTTCATAATGTTATGAGGTGCACTACTTTCATAGTTATTGAAACTTCTAAAGTTAATAAAATAAACAAAAGGTTTGTAAAATAAGTAATAAAATAAACAAAAGGTTTGTAAAATATGTAATTAAAAAAATGAGATGGTTGTTCTTAAAACCATAGTGTGTATAAGACCATGTACATCACATTAGAGCTAACATTTTACAATATATAGTTGGAAATAGTGTAGAAGACCATGTACATCACATTAGAGCTAATATTTTAGAATATATAGTTTTACTTGTCGTTGGATCTTTTCGAGACCAAGGATCCATACAAAAAAAAATGCCCAATAAAAGTCCACAATAATTTGGTATGTGGACATATTCAACTATCCAAAAGAAAGAATTTTCACACATAAATATCTAATAGCTTTTGATTAATTTATCTTTATGGTATTTAATATTTTGTGTGGTGTGCAATACATAATTTAATTAGCCATTATAATCTTGTAATCTACCAAAACGTAAAGCATGAGTAATAAAGAAAATTATGAATACATTATCCATATACATCACATGAACACAAACATGAACATAACAATGTTTCATTTATTTAGAAAGATAAACATTGCATCTCATAACAAAAACAAGTTGTGTGTGCTTTTCATAGAACCCACATCAAAACATAAGTCTTACATCATAGATCTTAATGTTAATATAATGATATTGGTCTGATGTTTATATAGTAATCATTTTATTTATTGTCTATTTAGGTAGTTGATTTGTAAATTGTAATTAGTTATACCACTAAGACAATTTTTCACAACATATCTTACAATTTTCTACAAGCTCTTTGTTATGCAATGTTTATTGGAGATTTCACGGTCATTTTTATTAGCTTAGTTTCATAAAATGATGAAATAAATTGAAACTGAGAGGAAAACATATGGAGAAAAATAACACATCCAAACCAAAAAACAATATATACCCTAGGAAAAATCACTATGGGGGAAAAGTTAGTCATTTATTTTTTTATTTATACTTTACCCTAGCATAGTGTGTTGTAAAATGTTACGACACATCGACACATGTTGATAAACATAAACACATTGTTGTGTTTCTTATAGATAAAGCAATTTCAGAATAATTAATTTATTTTAAATATAAGTTGGACTATGTGCCTTTACAAAAATGCATCGGTGCATCTATGTTCATGATGAGCATCATTAGTATTGTTTTACTATTTTTTAAATGAAAATTAATTTTAAGTGACATTTTAGCTCTCTAGTGCATTTTGAGGTAACACATGGGTGCACAATGTGGAATATATCATTTCAAATAGTCTTGTGCGCATTGTTAAAGAAAGCACACTAGTGTGGTTATTTTTTAGA
>LPNX010560460.1:145957-166821 GCA_001517045.1 Pseudotsuga menziesii
GTGAGGACAATTTAACTCTACAGTGATTTAGCCCACGAGGTGTAGAATAGATGGTGAACGGGTGTACTTTTAGGAACTCCTTGCATAAGGTCACTGGTTTGAAACTCCGTGGGTGCTTACTTACAAAAAAACTCTATAGTGCTTCAAGGTATGTGAAAGCGTATTGGTGCATTTATTGCGCCGAGAGGCGCTCTATAGCCCAGTATGGGGGAGATCTTGTAATGTTATGTAACGTTACGTAACATTATTTTTATTAATAAAAAATCATTTTTTTAATTATAGGCCAAAATAAATGTCGGCTAGAAAAAAAACCTAATATGGGGGAGATGTTGTAATGTTTTTACTTAACAAAATAATAAAAAATGTTGGCATTGCACATGGTTTTAAAATGATAAACCATGTGCATGGTTTTAAAACCATGTACACATGGTTTTAAAACCATGCACATGGTTTTAAAACCATGCACATGGTTTTTATGCACATGGTTTTAAAACCATGCACATGGTTTATGGTTTCAAAACCATGTGCAAGGCCTCCTAAACAACCCATGGTTGTAGGAGGGCCTTGCATATGGTTTTAAAACCATGTATGGGGAAATGTTGTAATGTTAGTTCATAACAAAATAAAAAATAATAATAAATATTATATGTGGGCCATAAATAATATTAAATATTAATAATAAAATATTATATGTGGACCTTAAATAAAAGATGTGTCTTTTGGTTTGAATCAAATCAATGGATACCTACGAAGAGATTCGATCCCTCTCGGCGCTTAATAGAGCCTAGGATTTGGACTTACGCTGGTTGCGCCGAGAGGCACTCTACAGCCCTGTATGGGGGAGATCTTGTAACGTTACATAACGTTATGTAACGTCACATAACGTTATTTTTGTTAATAAAAAGTAAAATTTTAATTATAGGCCACAATAAATGTCGGCCTAAAAAAAACATAATATGGGGGAGATGTTGTAATCTTCCTACCTAACAAAACAATAAAAAAGTAAAAATTTAATTATCCGCAAAAAAAGAGTCGATGATAAAAAAACACAATATGGGGGAGATGTTGTAATAGTCCTACCTAGAAAAATAAAAATAAAAATAAAAAAATTGAATTATCAGCAAAAAAAGTTGGCCTTGCACATGGTTTTAAAACCATGTGCAAGGCCTTCTAAACAACCCATGGTTTTATTGTACATGGTTTAGAACGGAATTGCAGATGGTTTTAAAACCATGTGCAAGACCTCCTAAAAAACCCATGGTTTTATTGTACATGGTTTAGGAGGGCCTTGCATATGGTTTTAAAACCATCTATGGGGAGATGTTTTAATGTTCATTCCTAACAAACTAAAAAATAATAATAAATATTATATGTCGGCCATAAATAATATTAAATATTAATAATAAAAATATTATATGTGGATCTTAATTAAAAAGATGTGGCTTTTGGTTTGAATCAAATAAATGGCTATATATAAGACACACCAAAGTGGATAGCTCATTGAGTACAATACCTAAGAAGAGGTTTGCACCTATAGAGATTTGATCCCTCTCAGCGCTTGATAGAGCCTAGGATTTGGATCTAGGCTGGTATATAAGAAGCACATGGGAGACAACAAATCATGCAAAAACATCTAGCATCTCTCCTTCTCTATCCACCTCCGCTATAAACATATAACAATGATTTTTATGTTGGAGTTTTTTTTAAGCCTCTACTAGAAGGTATGGGATATTATTATATTTATATGCCTTGTAAGTCCATATATCCATCCTACTCATGTTCTAGTGAGGATGAATATAGATGTCAATTCCTTGGAAACATGAAATCAAATTATTATTAAGTAAGACTAATGTTATATCATTTGGAATTTTTCCAACTACCATCATCAAAATATGGTTACATAATATTTTTTCAAATTGCAAAATTTCCTTGCTAAAATTGCATTTATGAATCCATAAATGGATTAACACCCTCAAACATCCCTATTTCACCTAAGTTGTATAATCTCAAAAGTTTATATTTGCAATCATAATAATTATTCTCAAATTTTGATCATATTTTGTAGAAATATGGTCGAAAAATATGAAAAGGAAAAGGTCCAAATTGTAGTATGTTTAGACTACTTAAATATTTAAAAAAAAACATGGTTATCATATTAACATATTTTTATTGATTCTTACATGTGCATTAGATCTTGGGATCCAGAATGGGTCATCATTATGATGTGAAACTTCTTCTTCCCACTCAGGTTCCCACACTAATGCAACTTTACAACCCCATGTACCTATACCTTTGGGTGATGACATTAAAATCAATTAATAAATACATACTATAATCATTGTTTCAAAATTTGATGTGTCAACATGGATTAGATTGAATTGAGGCATAAATTGTATGTTATCAACTCATCCCTATGTCATATGTGGATATCAAACTTAGGTACATGCCCAAACTCGGGTGGGGTTTCATGGGCATCAACAACACCCTTGTATATAAAAAAATTGAATGGGATATATGCAAAGAAATGCTGAAATACATACACAATTTATATCAATGGAAACTTATTTTAGGATTATGTCATACACTAACCAAGTTTCTTGCATATGTCATGTGTGGAAAAGAAACAGATCATTAACTACCATAAAGTTCATTTAGTAATGTAGACATCTATATTTTATTAAAAAAAAATAACATTACTTAATGCATTGATTATGCATGTATCAATGTGATCAATTGATGGCTAATAGATATTTAATTTAAGCATACTACATTGTACAAAACTATACCTCACCTCTATGAGCTTGTTTGCATCCCTCATCAAACCAAAAATACGTATCTCGTGCAATGATAACATACCACAATAACTATGATGGTTTTATCATTGCATGTATCTCATTTGTCACCCATAACAAATCAATATTTCTAAAAATAGGGGGTGGTCTAGATATCTTCCAAACTATAGCGAACGAAACATTAAGCAACATAGTGAACATGGTGTCTACCGTCACACCTTTGCCTGAACTTGAAGTTGTGATTGATCTTCCAATTCCTAGGGTAAAACGATACTCCTCATCAATGGTACCAATCTCAAAGGAGGTGGTATGGCAGTAAGGTCTCTATGAGTCTCATGATAGTCATGCCAATATCCCTTATTAGGACCATTAAACTGTGATTATTTGTTGGTATAGTTATGATCTAAGTGGAACACAAAATCAACAAATATATGTGTCTCAAAATATAAATGAATCACATCATGTTTGGATAACATGCCCCACCTCTAATAAATATGTCATAAATAAATAGTGTTGCAACCTCAAGATTAAACTCTTCAAGTTTAAGTAGTTTCTCCCTTGCATGATTAGGAGGGATATTAAACAAAGTACACTTCATACCACACTCTCTCTTCTAGGATGTCACCATATCCCATTTAAATTTGACCAATGCTTCTCTCCCCCTCATAATAGCATCATGACAAAGGTAATTCTGTGTACTCAATCAATATAGTTTTATCAACTAATCAACACTATCCAACATCATCCACATAGATTTTTGAGTGGTGTCATTATGAGCAATTACTATGTGGATCTCCTTGCACAAACAAGTTATCTATACAATTAGCTCCTCAAGGGTGATCCATGTAATCTCACTCTACCACGTTGAGGGAGATATAGAAAGATCATGTCCACTAGAGGACTCTATAAGTTACACAAAAATTCATATACATTAAAAAATGTGTTTTCTTATGATATCAATCTCTAAAAATTAAAATCTATATAATTGAACAAGAATTTCAATAGTTAATACTTGGGTCCTATACTTCATTTGTCTCCTTCAATGATGAATGGATAATTTGGGGCATCAGTAGTGTACTACTTGTTTGACTCTTTCCATCACAACTACCATTAACTCATGCCACCATAGTTCTAGATGGTGGGATTCTTGTGAAAGTATAAATTATTTGTAACACATACATATCCTCTCATGAATTGGAGTAGACACAATCCTAGGATGTCTTTGAGATTAAGTGTTTGAGATTGTCTATAGCTTCATCTCTCATAACTAATACAACACCACAAGCACCATTTGAAGCTGCTATGCCAAAGAAACCTACTGGGTGCTCATGCAAAATAGAAGGAAAATAGCAACATCTTCGCCTTCTAACAAAATTTTACTCCATTCAGAGAAAGTTGTTGAAGGAAAAGAGAAACATCTTCGCCTTCTAACAAAATATATTTTACTCCATTCAGAGAAAGTTGTTAAAATATTTAGATAAATTACCTCAGCCTTCTACAAAATATTTGAAAAGATGGAATCATTCCTAGCTTTTGAGACCTCCCACATCACAAAAAACGGGAGATAATAGAAATGATCCTTTCTTTTGTACCAATTCAGCGAATTGTCCTTCATCGAATCACTATCCCAACTATGCTCAATCTTAAAGAAATTCATAAGTAACAGCCAAATATCAAGGAAAAAGCATAGTCTCTTAACAGACAGGAAACCAAATCAATCTTCATAAGGCACAAATAACATCTTCCTAGGCCATAGAAGCCCTTTCCCTGTAAGACCATCCAGGTCAAAATATTGTTTTTCAAACACAGCCATGAGAATAATTTCATTTTTAAAGTGGCACACCCTTTCCACAGCCAATGCATCCACCTTTCAATCTCGAAATTGTTGTTATTCATGATAATAGAATGATAGGCTAACTTAGTGTCACTTGTCCTTCTCTGGAATTGAATGCCCAAACCAGCTTGTCATATTTAGCAAAAAGAGTGGTATCACTTGATTGAGATAATAAATGTATAGGTCCCATTCCTCAACAAACCTTCCCGTCAGCCCCAATACCCTGGAATTGGTCGAGATATTATGACAATAATCCTGATGGACATCTTTCAACACATGGATATTTTGTCTATGAAGCTCCAACACTAGATCATGGGAGATAAAGTAATTATCCCGCAACCCATAGCTCGGGTAAAAAACCCTACCAACCTTCTAGCTCAAATCTTTACAAATGATTGGGAGAGTTTTACCAAACTATTTTAGATGGTCGAAACAATAGATTTAAAAACTGTGCAATCTCTAGGCCAATAAATGGGGTCAAGCCCTTTAACATATTTTTCAATTATAAGTTTTCTCCATAGACCAGTACTAAATAAACATCTCCATAGATATTTGGCACACAAGGAGGACTTGAACAAATCCAAATGTTTTATCTCCCGCCCAGCAAGATCTCGAGGAAGTGATAAACTTTCCCAAGATGCCAGATGAAATTTTCCAAACTCCAAACTACCAGGCCATAAAAAATGGAAAATATTAGCTTTGATCCTTGTCAATATCACGGAAGGGATAGAAAATAAATACATCTAGTACACAAGAGTATGTTGTAGGACTTAAGAGACCAAGATTAACCTTCCACCCAGAGAAAGATATCGAAAAGGCCAACTATTGTTTTTTTGAATAATACTCTTCAAAATCCATTGCTAATCTTTGGGACCATAACCATTGGATTTAAGAGAAATCCCAAATATCTGAAGCCCTCCTCAATAATACCAACATTATAAGGAAATAAAGTGCGGAGAGAGTCTCTTTCAAGGACTGTTCCTTACAAGAATGCAAGAGAAAATACTTTTTTTTCTTACTCCTAGTCCCAAAGCTTTACAAAAACTTAATAATAACAACTGTAATTGATGCCATTCTTCAAAAGATACACCTCCAATAATGACAACGTCATCAAAAAACAAAAGATGGGTAATAGATAACCCCCTAGAGACCCTAAGACCCAAAAAATTATTTTGGGTCTTTGTCTGACGAATGAGAAGGCTAAGTCCTTTAATTGCTAATATAAAGAAATAAGGAAAAAGCGGACAACCTTGTGGAATACCCCTGTTACCTTTGAAATTTGATAAGGGAACACAATTGATAAGCACATCAAATCTAGTTGAAGAAACATAAATCATAATCCACTCCACCATGTTAGGAGATAAACCAATTTGGATAAGAATTAATCTTAGGTAAGACCAATCCACTCGGTCATATGCCTTCATCAAATCCAATTTAAGAAGAAAAAAAACATTCTTTTTTTGAACTTTGACTAAATGTAAGAATTCTTGAACTACCCCTACAACATCAGTAATTTGTCTATCGGGCAAGAATGCTGAATTGTTCTTCAGAGATAAAATTTCCTAGAAACGACTTCATTCTTTCTACAATAATCTTGGATACTAGTTTGTAAAGTAAGTCATAGAGAGATATAGGACAAAAATCATTAAAGGAATCCGGATGGTCCTTCTTGGGTATGAGAGTAAGCTAAGTTGAGTTAGAAATCTCACTGATTTTCCTTTCAGACCAGGATTCTTCAACCGCCTCAGTAATTTCTTGCCCAAATAGATTAAAAAAATGACTATAGAACTCCATCGTCCAACCATCGGGGCCTGGACTCTTGTCCTTCACAAACAACTTAAAAGTTATTTTAACCTATGATATGGTCACCGACATACCAATAGTAAGACAATCATCCTCTTCAAAATAATGAGGACAATTTTGGATTATTTTCATCTGGTCCACTAGATTGAGCCCTCGGGGTTGAGAGAACAAATATTTAAAATGATCAATAGAACATATCATGACATGTATTTATTAGAATAAATTTCCCACATTGTGTTTGTCAATCTTTTTTATCAATGAAATTATGAAAAAAAATTGGATTATTGTCACCTCACTTGAGCTAAATTTCTCTACTTTCATGGCGTAAAGCCTCTTCTTTTTTTCTAAGAAGAATACTCGTTTTTTTTCCAGGTCCCGAAGTCTCTCTTTCCTATCAAAAGAGAAGAAGAGATCATCCACATAATTTGTAAGGGACTATATTTCAGAATCGTTATCCTCAAGCTCCTTAATCGTTTCATCTTTTTTTATCCTCTCCCATACTTGAACTTCATATTTTAGTTTATTCAACTTGTCAATTAAACCATACATCATTGAAGAATAGTCGACTTGTGAGAAATTTTTCCAATGCTCTCTAACAAAATTGAAGAATTGTTGATCCTCAAACCATATAGGGTTAAATTTGAAAGGATATTTAACCAAAATTTTATCAAATTCAACTTGCAGTATAACATCCTTATGATCATATATCCCTAAAGCTTGTGACCAAGATCTGTACTTTCCAAAATCGTCACAAAGATCCCCAGCTAAGAGAAATCTATCCATTCTTTTAGCTATACCTACATCCCCACATTTTCTGTTTAACTAGGTAGGACACAAAACTTTAGGAACAATGTCCACCAACTTCATCTCTTCAATTTTAGCCATTAAATAATTAGTTATAGGGTCTTCAATTTTACCAGTATCCCATACTTCATCCATGGATAACATGAGATTTAAGTCTCCATCAACGATGATGTATCTATCATCCAATAAACTAGACTAAAAAATATTTTCCCAAAACTCGTGTCTTCTTCTATAAGGAGCATAGATGTTGAGAATCCTTAGCACCTTCAACTAACATAAAATGTGGCATTCCACCATAATACCAGCAGCTGTAATAAAGGCCTTAAGGTCTACCATTTGCGAGTTCCAAGCCACCTGCATCCCACTCGACAAACCATTAGAGTCCCAGGTTGAAGCACACCAAGATGGTCTCAATTTCAAAAAATAATCACAAGTAGACCTTGCATCTATCATAGTCTGTTGTAAAAGAAATACATGGGGTTTCATATTGTCTAAAAATAACTTCAAGGAAGCTCTTTTGGGTTCTCTTCCTAACTCTCTAATAATTAAAGAGATAATGATGATTTATGAACAATAGTAAGGGTTATTGAACCTCTAAGAGCCCAGTCAGAAACATCTAGTGAAGCATCCAACTCCCTATGGAGCCATATATCGAACAATGATCATATCCTAGGGTTTTGGCACAAAAGAACTGAACCCTCATCTTCAACTCACAAAACTTCTTTGGTTTTATCTTTTCCCCATTTCTTAGCTTTACGAATAGAAACATTATGATCTTCTAATGGAGGATATAACAATTGTATCCGAACCCTCAGAAACAGTCGAGAAGGTTTTCAAGGGAACTTGATCCTCGGCTTAGTTCCTAACTTGTCAGTGAGGAGAAGAATGGTCCTCCATAGGAGAGGAAGAAATCTAAATTATAGGAAGGTCGGGTGAAATCTTAGAAAAAGGGGGAAAATCTGAAATATTGAAGATAAGGCCCTCCAGAGGGGGATAAATTCTAATAGACTGAGGGACATCCAAAACAGAAGTTTCTCCTTCCTCATGACCGATATCCTCCTCAACCAAGACTTTAGAAGGATCATCCACATAACTTGAAGAAGACACCTTTTTCTCATCCAAACCAAAATTACCCTCTATCGAAAGAAAACCTAAAAGCTCATCAACAGATAAGAGCTTTAAGAGGATAAGAACAATGCTAACAAACTTACCAACAAACAAATTAGCTAACGAGTCATCTAACGGAAAGGGGAAGTTGAGACCACCAGCCAACTCTGGTTCAGAATTGCCAAGTTTCGGGATAACGGGCTCTTTCAGTCGACGAGAAGAGAAAAAATATTTTGAATTCCCCATACCACAAAAATCATGGCATCAAAATGGTACCCGTCAGTAATCCAGTTTTTTCACAAAGGTGCCCCCTTCCCACACCACTTTAAGTTCCTCTAGTAGCCCATTCTCCATTTCCATTTCCACGAAGAGCTGAGGCACTTTTCTACCAGAACCCATTAGATGACAATCTTGACTATGGATAAATTTACCTATAGAAGTTGCCATCGCTCGAAAACCCTTTATATTCCAGGAGAATAAAGGGAAGCCAGGTAAAACCACCCACAAATGTCTCTTCGAGAGTTTAGCAATCAGTTGGTCAAAATCCACATTCCCCCGGGACAGAACAAGAGACTCTTTACCATACACCGAGAAACATTCCTCCACCACCAACCTATCGTCTTCAAATAGGAAATGGAAAACGAAATACCCATTTACCAAGGCTAATACCATGGAAATTTTTTGAATGAAAGTTTTTCACTGTTCAGGAATCCATTCCAAGAGCTCAATCATGGAGATATTCACAAACTCCATTTTTTCCACCAGAGAGCGTAAGGTGAGGGCCGAACCCAAATCCATGGTTACATTCCTGCCAAGAACCCACAATGACTTACCCTTCTGCACATTTTCGAATCTAAGTTGTCAAGAAAACCTAACTATCTTAGCCTCTTTTTCGCAGGACAAAGCGACATTTGCCAATTTGTTACAAGGGCTATCTGCTTTAGCAACATCACCCCTTTGTCCGGATCCTAAAGGGACATGTCCATTCAACATGTTAGATGGAGGAGACAAAACAAGGGGTCCCTTCAAGACTGATGGGACAACCGTAGTACTGGTGACCGCCCCACGTGACTGGAAATGAGGACTCCGTCCTGAGCTCATCGGGGAAACCAAACAGAAAATAAGAAAACAAGTAAATAAACTACCATGGAAATTTAAAAGAAAACCAAGAACTTCCCACTTTGGTATCCTAGTTGGTACTAGACTGAGAGCATCTCAGTTTGACTCCAGGACCATAGCTAGGCCTACGAGACCCGACAAAGACCTGTGAAGCTGTCATCGAGGGGAGAAACCCTAAAAAATTCTTTCATCGCCATTTCACCAAACCGTACACTTCCAACACTAGAATGAATCGACAAAGTATTTTTTAATTGACTTTCACAAAGTTCAAAGATTTCATCAACTTTTACTCTCCCTTAAAAAACTTAGTATTAAATTTATCTAAATATTCATAGATATTAAAGAAATCTTTTTATAAATAGTTACAAAACAATTAAATTTACAAGAAAAATATATTCAAAAAGAAAGGGATAGATTAATACACAGCGTGAAACCTTATATAACTGAGACATATATATATATATAATAAATATATTATTTCACAATTTATTAATTAATTAATTAAGCTTTTGTCTATTTATAATGGAAAATATATTGGATCATGTGATCTTAAGTTAAGAATAAAACTATGAATAACATATTAGGTTTTTGTAATAACTATTTTACTTCTTAATTAGTTAATGAATGCAACATTTGCAAATTTATGTTATTATTTACAATTACAGTGGAAAATATATTGGATCATGTATTGTTAAACTAGCACAACCACAAGTAAAGTGGCCAGTGAACACCTATATTGTTACCCTTTTCTTTAACCACAACTTAACTAAATCTTATTTAAATCTTAATCAAGATGCATTTAATGATAACAAGATAAGAAGATAATGAAATGAATTCCTGTTGTACACTTGTTACACTTGGATTAATCTTGTTGATCCCTTCTAGGAAGTCCAAAATATGAGATAATATCTAAACCCATATCAAAGTAATTATTGATTATATGTTGTTATGTTAATAATAAACAATGAATTAGATATTAGTTTTGTAATAATTGATAGTTAATTAATAATTACATAATTACAATTGTTTTACTTCATTAGCATAAACCTATCTCAACTCTATCTCTATCAAACACTAAAAATGATTAAACCTCAAAAAAATCGATCTCTCTTAATGCTTTAATAAAGCCATAATTAAAATAAATATACAAATACTACATAATCTCATAAACTTGCACTTTGTAGGTTACTTTAAAACAATAATACATTTATAATGGCATCAACACGTTAGCTTCCTTACTTGGTAGCCATAACTGCTGCATCAAAATTTGTTTTACCTTGCCCTTCTTTGCCTATTGCCCTTATGTGCCCATTTACACCATTTACCTTATTTCTTGTTTTACGTTTAAGTTCTTTGTCCGTTTACCTTAATTTCTATGATTTACCTTAATTTTTTTTATTTTACTTTTCTATACCCATTTACCGTAATTTTTATAGTTTTTTTTTAATTTCTTTTCAAAATAAAATGTGTTTTTAATGTCTTAAGTCTTAAAATACTAATAAAATAGTAATATTTGGTTAATCAAAATTTTAAAATATTCCAAAATGAATTATCAATTTGATATATAAAAAAATATGTAATTTTATATGATTTTTAATTTATTTGATATATATATTTTTATATAATATGTAAAATTATAACTTCAGAATATTAATATGGAATGATACTATTAATGCTATGTCAAAGATTTTTTTTAAATCTATTTATATAAATCAAAGCTACGTACTAACTAATTTATGTTATTATACCTGCGGCAGGCAGAGTATATAGCAATTGGTTGCAAGTCAAACTTCATTGACTTTCTATTAGTTTAAAAAAATGAAATTGTTTTTACAAGGTTAGACTTTAGAATTTGAAAAAAAAAAAAATTTTATTTTCTTAAAAAACTATTTATTTGTTTTGTGATTGGTTGGTCATAGATTATGTCAGCCTCGAAATTTGCTATCTGGATTTGGATTGACAAGTGTCAAAGCTGACATCATAATTATGGAATTTTGAATATAAATTAGATATAAATTTATTCAGAGTGGAAAATGAATTCGTAAGACCGGAAAATGAAATACGGTCAGTCAGCAGAAGGAATGAGATTCTGTTCCCGAGAACTTCATTAATAAATAATAAATATAGAAAATCTATTTATGATCTTATGTTCCGAGCAGGCTCCAAATTTGAAGCCTTCAGGGCTCGTCAAGGGCCCTTTTACCCATCATAGAAGACCGGTTTTTTTTTTAACATGCAAAATAAATTCAATTACCGAATATGCCCGTCAATCAGGAAATGGTAAAAAGGTTTTAAAAATTTCACTAGAAGGGCTGATCCAAAATCTGCCCGTCAATAGTTTTTAAGTGCGCTGAGTCTGGGGCAGCTGGGGGCAGGGGCTTATGCCATGTGGACAGTGGGACCCCTCACCCGTGATACCCGTCACCCAGAAATTAAAATACATAATATTAAATTATTAATACATTATACATTATACAGTGAATCGTGAATGTGATTCTAATTTAAGACCTCGGTGAAATAGGCTAATTTAAATCAGTGTACTGTCACGACTCACCTGTGTAATCACTAAATTGGAATTTGGTAATCTATCATTTCGTATTAACTCCTCCCCCGAGTGACGAGTCCGCTCACAGCTTTCAGTATTTTGGTTTTAAATGGATCCTGCAGGCTGCAATGTTCATTTGGCTTTTAGGGTTTTCATTTGCAGTGTTCTTGGTGCAGGGGAGTTCCAACTTCTAGCCTTGTGTTTTGGCGCGGCAGTCAGCTGTTCGAAGATCAAGGAGTCAGCCCACTGGCGTCTATGGCCATTGTAGTTCAACTGGTTAGTGTTACGTGTGTACTGTGGCCATTTCTATTTAAATGGTTGGTGTTACTTATTAATGTAATATGTCCATTCTGTAATATGCCATATCAGTTTACTGGTTATTGTATTCTTCCCTGTTTATATACATTTTCCCACAAATGTATCCTTCCCTTCCGGCCAGTTTCTAGTATCTAAATGCTATTTATGACCATATATTGTTGCAATATATTTATACAAAACATATGTCAAATACTGAGCCTCTGATGGCTGCCATTGCCGGCTTCCTTCTCTCTGTATATTCTAAATTGTGACAGCCTTAACAAACTCTGAGCGATTTGTAGCCAAGGATTTGTGAATTGAAATCAATAAGGATTATGATAATTTTTTAGCCATGGAATGAACATGTGAATAGAATTCAATAGGATTGTGATAACTTTTCACTGTTTTGTACTGGTCTTGAAATGGTGGATTTATAAAAACCAATCGTGTATTATAGGCCCAACTGATTGGCGAATGGAAATTGGCCCTAGCTCTTATCCTTATAGGGGAGGAAGGGGAGACGCCTTTATAGATAGAACCCTAAATTACCATGATGATGGAACTGCTATAAAACAGCTATTGAGGGAATACGACGGGGGAAATAACCCTAATAACTGCTATTGGGGTGGGACAGTTCTAGATTCATAATTGTAAAATATTTCGCTTTTGTAATTTCTACTTACAAACCATAGTGGGAGACTCCCAAAACTCTAGGACCCATCATCCAAGCCCACAATAGTTTAGTGGACTCAACTTGTGGGACAATTAATCTTTTTGTGATTGATTTTGATACGCCCGGAACTGTAGATGGTAACAAGGAAATCTTTTCAAAATACATTACATTGGGGCCTTCTCTGTTTTCATCATGGTATCAGAGCGGGTCCTTCTTTGTTTTCATCATGGTATCAAAGCGGTTTTGGGTGTGACTCCCTCACGGGAGGCCCAGGATCATGAGTGAGAAGTAATATTAATTTTATGCTGTAGGAGTAGGAGTTGAGTCGAGTGATTTGTGAGGTTGTTTCCATTGTTGAGCCATCTGTTGTGAGGAGCCTTAGCTGGCTGCTGTAGTTGGAGAAACCCTGTGATGGTTGAATTTGGCCACCGCCCACGAGTCCTGTCCAAATTTGTATGCTCGGGGAACCCACGCCCCTTCTATCTGTGTGCAGATCTCGTTCCACTAAAGAATGTATTCTTTTCGTGTAGTTGGGTATGTGCATGTTGCTGGTGGGTAAATGTAGCCACCATTGCTGAGATCCCCTTGCTTCTATGTGAATTTGATTATGCAGAGATTGATTTTCAATGTTGGTCGAGCCTAATGCTCTAGTTGCAAAGTGAAAGTTGCAAACTGCATTTGAGTCAAATCCCAGGTTGAGTTGTTGCAGACTTTAAAACCCCATCCTCGTCTTTACAGACTGCCGTATCAGTGGTTATATTCAGCGCGTTTGACCCAAGTGTCTCCCGCATTCTTGTTTGTTTTTCGGTTTTTAGGAAACCGAGTTTGTAACCTCATAATGAGGGGTTTCATTCCGAAGCTCGAGTCGTTTTGTAGACTCAGCGTGAGTGTGGCTCCAGAGGAGCACACAAAGAGTTGAAGTTTGAGGCGTTTGCAGGCTCAACTTCCATCAAAAAATTAAAGCTCGAGTTGTTTAGAGGCTCAGCTTCCATCAAGAAATTAAAGCTCGAGTCATTTTGTAGGCTCAGCATCTATGTAGGCATGAAGCTTGCTATTGTTGAAGACTGTGTTGTTGAAGACTACTGCAAGGGGGCTTGTGAGAAGCGCCCGCTTCTCAATAGGGATGCTGTGGTCCTCCCGCAGTCAGCGCAAACCCTAGGGCCATTCCTGGAAGACCCTGCAGTTTCAGTTTCTTTTCATTTATTTGCACGAGCTGCTGGAGCATTTTCTTGTTCAATATTTCCAACCTGTATTCCACAACAAGGAATAATAGCTCTGGCAAACCATACAAAACACACAGGGATCAAAATCAAGCTACTTGATCATCATTGACCTCTAAATCCGTTGGAGAGGATTCTCCTGAACCCATGACCAGCTTTCAATGTTGATCCGTTTATCTCGTAAACGTTTGAATACGACGTTAATACTCAAGCTTCTCAAATTTACATTGACTCTTTTAAGTGCTTTTTTAATTGAATTTACAAGTGTCTCTCTTTATTTTCTGTAAGGCCATCACTTCCAAGCCCACTAGATACTAGTCCAGTACTGGACTCAATCTTGTTAGATTTACAGACTCTACCAGTCCCTGCTATGAACCCTGCTTGTATTAAACCAATCTTCGCTCTAATCATAAATCTGGAGCACTTCTAGATTTATTCTGACTTTTTGGTACTTTTCCATGGATATATTCTGACTTTTTGGTACTTTGAACGACCTGTAACAATCAGGCTGGTAATTTCATGAACGATCTCTTTTAATCATGATTCATGATTCATGGCCTCATATATATTCATGGCAAGTTAGTGAGTCAGTGACCCTGACTTCATACAGAGAGGGCAATTCATGGGAAGATAAGTTCAGCTTTTGAACTATTCTATGAACAACAAAGTCTTTTCTGCTTTTCCATACCAGTATAAATCCATGCTAAATTAAGATTTCTTCTGCATACAGAACTTGTTTTTTATAATTGATTTTTTCTATGGGTTCTTATCTAAGTGAAATTTTGTTTCAAGAAAAAGAGAGTGGATTTATATTTTAATTTTTTCTTTTAAGCTTCTAATTGAAACATCAAATATTTAAGATTTCATTAATTAAAAGTGATGTTAATAAAATCTTAAACTAAAACTGGTTTCCTTCTTATTAGTTTAACTTGCTAAAAAAACACTAATTCACATTCCATTTCTCCACTTATTATTTTGAGTAAATAGAAAAACACCATTTCCCCTTTTGGTATCTAAACTAATAGAAAAATACCATTTTACAACTAATTCAGACTACTCCTAGATTTAACCGACCTACCAGGGAGGTCCTTCCTTAAATACAGGGGGAGGTATAAAGAGGGCCCAGGGAAGTCTTTTCATGGCCCACATGGTCCAGGGAAGTCGTTGACCCATTCTTGGTTTTTAGGAAGAAATAAGGGCTTTAAATAGTTTCTTCGGGCTTAAAATCCTCATGACATGAAAAGAGGAAGTAATAGAGCTCCAACAATTCCCTATCCGTTAACCAGGAGGAGAGGATGTGGATTTCCCTTCAAAAGCTCTGTCACTATATCAACCTTCCCTTGAATAGATCGAGGAGAGGCTGTAGGGAGGAGGCCAAATATAAATGGGGGAGGGAGCAAGAAAAAAGGAAGCACTTTCTTTATTCAATAGGGCATCTCAATGAGATAAAATACACAGGCTATAGCATATAATGTAATTGCCAAAGTGTTGTGGGTTCTACCCAATGGAATCGCTGCCACATCTCTTGTTCACCTAAAATAATAGGACACTGTGAAGTAATACGCTCACTCCAACAGTAAATAAATATGAACTTCATGTTGTAGCTTATCATAACCCCACGACTACTTCACTTTTAATGTTTTTTTTGTTGGTTCTCTCTGTTAAAATTTTGATTGATATATAGATAATTAGAAATCCAAATACAAAAATGGATTTAGCATTTTGATTCTATTTCTATTATAAATTTGTTAGAAATATAACTAAGATAAATCAACTTTATTATTTTTTGTTTTTTCAGATCTCTCTTTTAAAAATTTGATAGAAATATAAATAATTAGAAATCCAAATACAAAAATGGATTTTGCGCTTTGATTCATATCTCCGTTATAAATTTGTTGAAATATAGATTGATAAAATTCAAAATACAATACTAAAAATGTATAGATAATTAAAAATATTTTATTTCAACCAAGAAACCTGTGTTTGTCTGTAATGTCGATCTCTAGGTATGTTTTGGATTCTATAGCTGAGTCCAGAGTCCATTTTCAGGAGAAAGGATATCTCACTAGAATGTGATGCTATGTTCATTCTATAAATAGTGAATTAAGGCAAAATATTTTATTTGATATTCATCAAGTGCTTATTATTTTTGCTTAGTTTATGTATTATAGGTTTCCAAGTTTGAGTCAATATCAACCCGTCATTCTAATACATAAGTAATTAGAAATCCAATTTAACACTTTGAATCTACCTCAATTATAAATTTGTTAGAAATATAGATTAATAAAATTCAAAATACATATCTTGGAGATTGAAAACACAACATTTAACCTACTATCTTAGCCATTGGAAAGACACCATTTGACCTCAGATTTAAGCTACTACCATGAATTATAGAATGAGTATAAATGGAGAGTTAAGTCAAATTCATATACTAAATGAAGAAGTAAGTCAAATTGATATAAATGAATAGTGATTATGATACTTTAAAAAGGATCTCCTGTCTCTTTTCTGATCCATCTCTGTTATAAATTTGAGGTCTTTTTCTTGATCCATCTCTGTTATTAATGTGATGGTTGCAATTTTACTCTTCAGTTCCTCCAATTAAAAAAAAACCATCTATCTTAAACTACAAAGTTACCATTTTTCAATTCAACATTGTCAAAAGTAAAAGATTTCATCATCAAATGTAGACAAGATTAGAAAGAGCAGAGAGCTCCTTTGGGAGTCTTATCACCCTCAATGCTGAATTTGATCAGCCATCCAGACTAGATGGTTTGTTGAAAATGAAAGTACATTGAAAAATCTGTACATAAAATTGACATTCAGTCACTGTTAGTTCAGTGGCATCTCTCTGTAAGTTTCCTATGCGTGGGGAATGTGATTATTTCGCAGACCAATGACATAGAAACAGTTCTGCAGTTACTTGGTAGCTTCGTCTTTCCAGTCTCACACGCCAAACGTGAAGCGCATTCATGAATTCATTCAATGTTCTCGATAATGTCAAGGCCGGCCAAACAACTTTCTGTCAATTATTTATGTAAGCGATAGCTTGATTTTAATTAACTTTAATGTGATGGCAGGCTGCCCTAATTTCCCTGTATTATTTTATGCAAGCAATCGCTGACTTAATTACTGTTCTTTGAACTCGTCTCGAATTCTGGGGCCTGCCCATGCACGGCTTCCATTATGGCAACCTTGAAGTTTCCTCGTATTCTCATCATCTCATGTAATAATTATTGTCCAGGACACTCGTCTCGAGCTTCAGATTTGTACTAGTTGTCACTGATTGATGCCGATTAACAATATAGCTCATGAATGCACACGATGCATTGGTCTTCTTCCGATATAAAATAAGCAGCTGATACTAAATGGCTTAAAGACTTTCTAAGAGATAAATTGCTCTCTTCTTCAGCCATTGTAAGAGACGAGTGATTTTCTCTGGTACAATGTCAGTAGTTTTTCTCCTGCAATTACTATAAAGTTTGTAGTGATTTTCTCTGGAGCCCTAGCCTTAGTCTGCAGCCCTAGCCAAATTTTTTAGTCTGCAACAGTGATCCCTTGTCACCATGGGAGGATTGTGCACTTATTATAATGATAGTAAGTTTGAACATAAAAGCATATGGGAGACCGAGTTTCAAACTTGAGCCCTTCAGCAGGTCAGGCATAGTGTCTGGTTTACCAAAAGGGACCTCCAAAGCTTTGTTTTCGCTGGAATTTTGTGAAGTCAGAAAACCATTAGCTGTATGGTTTTGGGTTATGTGAGGGTTTTTTTAATTCAGAGCATCTTAATGGCAGAAGACTCAAAGGTGTTGTCTTCGCTATTGTTTAATTCGTTTATTTCAATTCTGATTTGAGTTATTATGAGATGTTAGTTTAAGGTTTTTTCAAAGTTTTGGGTTATGTGAGGGTTTTCCTTTATTCCAATTCTGATTTTCTGATTTTAGGTATTATAAGATGTTAGTTTAAGATTTTTTCAAAGTTTTGGGTTATGTCAAGGTTTTTTAATTTAGGGCATCTTAATAGCAGAAGACGTGTTGTCCTTGCTATTGTTCAATTCATTCATTCCAATTCTGATTTTCTGATTTGAGGTATTATAAGATGAAAGCGGTCAAAATGTTGTATGTTGCAACTTGCATGAAAGTAGTTCATGAATATCCACGAGCCAACAATTCAATTCTCTGGGCTTAAGCACGTAGCAATTCACTGCTCGCTTAGCAACAACACCTCAAACATTTCACTCAATAACTTCCAATGTGGAAGTTAGGTTTTCGCAAATTTAAGATAGGTCCACTGCATAAAATCTTATGTACCTTTCTTCTTGTAATGTTATGTACCTTTCTTCTTTTAATGTTATGTACCTTTTTGAAACTACTTGCATAGACCAGGCCTTGATAAGAGGTTACCCCACTTGGTGTTACCACAATGCTTCAAGTCAGAGAACTCTTTGAACTCTGTTTAGTGTTTAAAGGCACTGAAATTTTGATGTACTTTTACATTTTCAAATGAAAAGAAGGATTTATTTTTACATGTCAACTATGAAGGGTTCAATATCTCACAGCCCTTCAAAGTGAAATGGGACCCTGCCCTTCAAATTTGATCCCTGGTTCCGAGGCCGTTTTAAAAGATTCCCACCCTGCCTGTATTGTTTGGATCCGAATGGAAGTGTGAGGAAACCCAAGCCATCATCCTTTGTTCAGCCCGGATTCAAATCTCCGCAGTAGCAGGTGTTGGATCATCGACCTTTATCTGGTCCTTGATCTGATCTGTTCTGATCTCATCTTGCTATTGGCGGAGAAGCTATTTAATTTCATCCATTTTTTCCGGGGCAGAGGCAGAGGCAGAGGCAGAGGCAGGGCCTGAAGCTTCTTGATGGTTTACATTGTTGAATTGGAAGTGGAATGCGAAGCCTCATTCTCTAATACAATAATGTATTTGAAATCCATGGTTTCTCATGTAAGTGGGAGAATGAAGGGGGCGTGGGCATCCAGGAGAAGTTATGAACTATTAAGGGATGAAGAGAACGCAATTCCAGATTGTCGGATGAAGAGCATTTCGATCGAAGAAGGATACGGAAATATTACCAGGGACAATGAGGTGGAGCTTGTGAAATGCCATTTTAATGGGAAACAACGTAGCGCTGAAAATCAGACAAAAAATGGACAAGGAAAGCGGCGCCTCGCTTCGCTCGACGTCTTCCGAGGGCTTACGGTCGCTATATGGATTTTAATCATCTCTGAAAATTTGTTTCTTTACGGTGAAACGCATATATCATTTTTATTAATCACTTCGTTCTTTTTGGAAATTTTCCAATTTCATTTTTCCGCTCTCCCAATACCATCTGCGATATGTGTATGTGTGTATACGATATACCAGCGAGAAATGGACTTATGATGTGTTTGCAGATGCATTGGATCCAGATACAGAAATGCACTGAAGGGACAAAATAGCAAATAGTTTTACCAGTTCCAAATTCCGACTCTGAATGGATCGGACCTCCGGTAAGAACAGGATCCCAAGCTTTCAATGTTTCATTGTGCAAGCCTTGCAGTTGTCTCCACCTTTGCCTCCGTCATCTTTGCTGTTCTTCTTATTTTCTGTTTCTTTCTGGCTGATGCCAATTGCTGTTATAGGCACAAATTTGCAGCTGGAAACAAGAAGGGGAGAGGTTACGGAAGGAGACTGGGCTCGTTGGGAAAAGCATTTCATCGGGGGGCTGTTCTTGTCTGCTGCTGGACCCGCTGTCGCCATTACTGCCCTATAATAATAGTGTAACCAATTGGATCCATTCGTCATTCCATTTCTTTTATAGCCCTATCAGAATCCAAACTTGTTCCCCCAACTAAAATGGAAAAGTAAAAACAGAGAAAAATCCCAACTCCTTTTCATTTGGTTGTGAGCATCCACACCATCATTCCATGGGGTCTTACAAATTTTGGAAGGAGTAAGCTAGCTATGGAGCAATCTTCCCTCAGCGTACTGAGGAGGAGCAAAGTCAACGTTGACTTTGCTCCTCCTCCGTCCGATGGAGGGAGGATTGCTCCATAGCTAGCTCACTCCATTTTGGAATGGTGTCATTCCTATAATTGGTACGGTCCCACTCTTTCTTCACTATATTAAGGGGCCATGATGATGATCCTCCATTTGGACTTGATGTATGAGGCGCCTAATATGGAACCTGTCTACCATCTTACATGCATGTGCATTTGCTAAAATTTAATAGGTTATATATAATTTAAGTGGAAATTATGTTTGTATATATAAAGACTTTATGGCAATGTTATTTTTAATATTTGGTACATTATTTAGACAAGAAGTTATTTTTAATATTCCAAAAACGAAGTTGCAATCTCCGAAGCCCTCGAAATAGGCAAGAAGGATGTGATTAAATCTCGAATGTTTCACGAGGAAGCTTACAAAGGTCTTAGAATTTCGAATCACAAGCCCTTTACCCAATAAAACCCGGTGTTCATTTAGAAAACTCAATTGGATAGTTCATGGTTTATGATCAAACCTAAGGTATATGAACTTTGGTCAAAAGAATATTAAGTCTATTAAGTCACTTTAATGAAGGCCTTATGAATTGTTTTTTTTTAATAAAGGGTATATTGTTTTTTGTTTATGAGATTTGATATTCATAAGTAAGTTTTTAAAAGTATTTTTTTTCCAA
>LPNX010560476.1:3464-16581 GCA_001517045.1 Pseudotsuga menziesii
GAAACTGTCTTGGTGGACAAAACCCTGTAGAACCTCTCCAATATAGATTTGTCAACAAAGTACAATGTCATTACAATGAAGAGATAAATATCTCTCATAGAAAAATACCAAAGAAGCAAAGATAATATAAGATAACCCTTAGATAAGTCTTCCTCTGACTACTCTCTCTCTCTCTCTCTCTCTCTCTCTCTCTCTCTCTCTCTCTCTCTCTCTCTCTCTTGCACTTGTCTCACTCGCTTGAGTGAAATTTTGTTGTATGTTCAAATGAGGAGAGTGTCCCATTTACCTATACTCTTTTTTGGCTGACTTTTTCACTATTGGGTTGACTTCACTAGGGCAGTTTTCTCTCTGTTTGGTTTTCCACAAGAGTAAATGGACAACTTTGGCGTGCTTGACACCTAGCCTATGCAGAAGGTCATTTCTGAGCTATAATCATCAACAAAAATTCTATGAAGTAAAAAATACTTGATTTTATGAGACTACTTGATGATGTCTTGGTTCACTAGTGAGCTCAAATAATTATTAAGTCGTATAGTAGGATTTATCTCTCTATGATATTTGTTAATCGAATGGCATCATTGAGAAAGGGTTGAAGCCCAATTCAAGTCATGGGAAACCTTGCTGGAATAGTTACCTTATATCAAGAACCTACGTTGAAAATAGTTGTGCCCTGTATCATTTCAATTATAAACCCTGGGCAGGAACCATTTGAATGACTAATTTACTTTTTCTTCGATTGTTAGAATTCGAGATTAAAAAAAGGTTGTAATCCTTTTTATTTCTTGTTTTCTATTAGATGAAAGAATTTAGGATTAAATGTTTACATTTTTTTGTTGTTTTAGTGTTGTCATTTAGAGTTAAATATACTCTATGGTTTTTGCATAGGAGGATTTGGGTTTGGCGTGTTGATTTAAGGTTTCCATATATATTTAGAAATATGGAGGATAGAGAACATGGGGATGGATGGTACTTTAACAGGGAGCAAAATGATAAATTTTCACTTTGGAGACTAGATGGTATCGATGCCAAGACCAATTTGTGGAAATCTTACTGCACTTTTATCAAATACATTTGTCCTACATTGAAATAAATATATATTGTCAATTTTTAAGAGGTCTATCAAGAGACAATGAAATTATGCTTAGGTTTCAACATTATATCTCTCAAACCTACATTATATTTTACTATTTTTCATATGTTGATTTTATGCACCTGGAAAAGTAAATCCTACAACACTTTTATGAAGGACATTGGCATGGAACTCAAGATGCAAGTAAATTTACCTTATTTTTTTATTTGGTGCGCATTGAAAAAAATATATTATCTTTTTTTGTAATTCTATCAAGAAACAATATAATTATGCTTAGATTTCAAGATTGTATCTCTTGGACCTACATTCTCTTCGAACATTTTTTGTATGTTGATTTTATGCACCCAGAAATGTTTCCACACCGGGCAGTTATTTGTTTTCTCATATAAATTTTCATTACGTGGGTTTTATTCTCTGATTTGATATGTAACTATTAACAATATGACAAAATTCTTGTTTGAATTGTTAGTGGGTTCATGTTGGAATCTATTTTTTTCATAGACTACAATATGAGTAACCATCTCTAGTACTTGCAGTGTATCAAAGCTCAATTGGTTATATTTATTATTTTCAATAAAATTATCATTCATGTTCTATGTGAAGCCAAGGTAGTTATATTAATTGTTTTCAATAAAACTATCACTTATAATCTTCGTTTAATATATCGGTTAGAATGATAGGAATGCTATTTGTGTAAGACTAATTTGGTAAATTAATTTTTTAATGACCCATATGAAGAGACGGATTTGTTGGTAGCCGTTTAAGTTTTCACGGAGTTCTTGTAATGGATTTAAGGTTGAGGTCTCGATTCTCCTACTCTGATGGATAGGTGGAGAATAACGGTCTTGGGGAAATCGGTCCTCTCTCTGCCCATAAATGAACCTTCAGAGCATCCATCTGAATAGTCTAAAAGAGTGTATTGGAACGGGGTAACAGACATAAATCGGATTTCTGTTCTGTGCAGGAGTTTCTTCATTTCTATTCTATGCAGGGGTTTCTTCATTTCTGTTATGTGTAGGGGTTTTTCTTCATTTCTGTTCTGTCATCTGAAGCACATAGTTTAACTGTTCTGGAGTCTGAAGCAACAAGAGCAAGAAGTCAGATCTCTGTACAAACTCTGCACAAATGGATCCAGGTATCAAATCAATTACTGTTTAATTCCGCTGTATTGTTGGTAAAGATATAGAAAGTTTCAGGTCCTGTAATCATGTTAACAGACAATAAGAGTTCTGTACAATAAAATTAATAACATGTGGTATCAGAGCTTGCGTAGAGAACTTTCTCTTCTCTTTCCATTAATTTTATCTGACAAATGCATTCTGAATGCATTTGATAGACCAGTTTAAAGCCACCGTAGGAATTTAGGGTATGCAGTGTGCAAATCATAGACATACGAAATTAACTGTTACTTTGTTATATTGAATGCTTTCTTTTGCTATAAGTATGATGAATGTTTTCTGTTACTCTGTTTAAACTCATTACTGTTGAATCAACCTGCAGAGTCATTACATTGACTTAAGGTCTTTATTAAGATACAGTTTGGTAGCCACCAAAGTGGTCCAACCGGAAAGACTCGTAGATATTAAGTCAAATTATTGAAATTTAATACTTGTTTCCCCTGGTATTAAAATAATGACTCTGCAAATCGCAATTATTTAGTCACAAGAATATTAGGTTGGCCCAAAGGTGCACCAAATTTTTGAAGATTATTTAATTGGAGTAGGATGATTGATGGGTATTCACAATTGAGGCCAGTATGGATACTCAAAGGTAACATACTCACTTAGTTGTGAATATTTTATCAATCAGTCCTATTAGGTGAAAGGAAATCACCATAATTGTTAAAATAGTTTACCATAAGATTAGCCCAAAGGTAGGTCATGGTAATACTGTTCACTATTGTTTAAACCATGATTTTCAAATTGCTTATAAATTAACGTCACATAGCATGTAATTATGATTCCAGTATCAGTTCCTATTTCGCTGCATTCGCATGCCTCTTCTGTCCCGATCCTGAATGGAATGAATTTCTCAGATTGGAAAGAACAGGTTCAGTTTCACCTTGGTGTTCTGGATCTAGATGTAGCACTTGAATCTGAAAAACTAGCTGCTATTACCAATAACAGCATTACAGAAGAAAAATATACATTCAAAGCATGGGAAAGATCGAATAGACTGAGCCTTAAGTTCATGCGAATGACTGTAGCAAACAACATTAAGTCAACTCTTCCTACTACTGAGAATGCTAAAGAATTCCTGAAATCTGTGGAAGAGCGTTTCAGAACTGCAGACAAGTCTCTTGCTGGGACATTGATGGCTAAGCTTACCACCATGAAGTTTGATGGTACGCGTGGAATGCATGAGCATGTCCTTGAAATGACAAACTTGGCTGCTCAATTAAAGACTCTTGAGATGAATGTGGATGAGTTTTTTCTTGTGCAATTCATTTTAAACTCCTTGCCTCCTCAGTATGGGCCATTTCAGATTCACTATAACACTATTAAGGATAAGTGGAATGTGAATGAGTTGGCCGGTATGCTCAATCAAGAAGAGGCAAGACTTAAGCAACATGGACAACATTCAGTTCATTTCATCACTCAAGGAGACGAAAGGAAAGGGAGAAACCCTAGAAAGGGCATGAAGCGAACACCATCCAAGGCATATGAGCCTAATCAAGGTTCTCAGGCTTATCAGAAGGAAAGGAATAGTGATAAGTGTCACTTCTGTAAAAAGTCGGGACACTATCTGAAAAACTGTCTGAAACGTAAGGAATGGTTCGAAAAGAAAGGTATGAATTTCATTTCTGTTTGTTTCGAATCAAACCTAACTGAAGTTCTTTCTAATACTTGGTGTATTGACTCTGGGGCTACTACTCATGTTTCTAATACCATGCAGGGATTCCTTACAACCCAGACCACAAATCCAAATCAGAATTTTCTATTCATGGGAAATTGGGCTAAAGCCCAAGTTGAAGCCATTGGGACTTACCGTTTATTTCTAGATTCCAGTTATCATTTGGATTTGTCTCAGACTCTTTATGTTCCTTCTATTTCCAAAAATTTAATTTCCTTGTCTAGACTTGACATTGATGGTTACTCCTGTAATTTTGGAAATAAAAGTTTCAGTTTGTTTAAGAATACCTCTTTTGTTGGTTCAGGCATTCTTTCTGATGGTTTATACAAATTAAAACTTGATAATCAATTTGCTGAAACTATTCTTAACTTGCATCATAATGTTGGTATTAAACGTAGTCTCACGAATGAAAATTACTCATACTTGTGGCATAAAAGGCTGGGACATATTTCCAGAGAAAGGTTACTTAGATTAGTAAAAGATGGGATTCTCTTGAACCTAGATTTTTCTGATCTTGGAATGTGTGTAGATTGTATTAAGGGAAAACAAATAAAACACACCAGAAAAAGTGCCACAAGAAGTACTAAGCTTCTTGAGATTATCCATACAGACATTTGTGGGCCTTTTGACAATCCATCTTTTGGTGGAGAAAAATATTTTATCACCTTTATTGATGATTTTTCATGCTATGGTTATGTCTATTTGTTGCATGAAAAATCTCAATCGGTGGATGCCCTTGAGGTATATATCACTGAGGTTGAAAGGCAATTAGATAGAAAGGTGAAAATCATTAGATCTGATAGAGGTGGTGAATATTATGGAAAGTATGATGAAATAGGGCAATGCCCTGGCCCATTTGCTAAAATTCTTGAAAAACATGGCATATGTGCACAGTATACTATGCCTGGAACACCACAAAAACCCCTTTTGAACTGTGGACAGGAAGGAAACCAAGTCTGAGACACCTGCATGTTTGGGGTTGTCCAGCAGAGGTTAGATTGTACAATCCACATGAAAAGAAATTGGATTTTAGAACGATCAGTGGTTACTTTATTGGTTACCCTGAAAAATCCAAAGGGTATAGGTTTTATTGCTCTAATCACAGTACGAGAATTGTAGAAACCGGTCATGCCAGATTCATTGAAAATGGTGAAGTCAGTGGGAGTGATAAATTACAAAATGTAGTTATCCAAGAATTTAGGGTACAAGTTCCTGTACCTATGGCTTCTAAGGAAATTATTGTTCCTATCATTGACGAACAGCCTGAAAATATTGAACAACAAACTAATGAACCACCACTCCATAATGAGGCTGTCACCAATGAACCCATAGTAGATGGACCACAAGAAGTAGCATTAAGGAGATCTCAAAGGGAAAGGAAGTCTGATATTTCGGATGATTATGTGGTTTATCTACAAGAATCTGATTTTGATATAGGAACGTGTAAGGATCCAGTTTCATTTTCACAATCCATAGAAAGTAATGATTCTACTAAATGGATTAATGCCATGAATGATGAATTGAAATCAATGGAACAAAATGGAGTCTGGGATCTCGTTGAATTTCCCGAAGGATACAAGAAAGTTGGTTGCAAATGGGTCTTTAAGACCAAACGCAACTCTAAGGGTAATATCGAACGACATAAAGCTAGAATTGTGGCCAAATGTTTCACTCAGAAAGGAGGCATTGATTATAGAGAGACCTTCTCTCCTGTGTCCAAGAAGGACTCACTTAGAATCATTATGGCATTGGTAGCGCATTATTATTTAGAACTGCACCAAATGGATGTGAAAACTGCTTTTCTGAATGGGAGTTTGGAGGAAGACGTCTATATGAATCAACCTGAAGGTTTCCCCATTAAAGGAAAAGAACACCTGGTTTGCAAACTTAAGAAATCAATATATGGGCTTAAACAAGCCTCCCGGCAATGGTATCTTAAGTTTCATAATACCATTACTTCTTTTGGATTTATGGAAAACACTATTGATCGGTGTATATATCTAAAGGTTAGTGGGAGTAAATTTATATTTCTGATTCTGTATGTTGATGACATATGGCTTGCCACCAGTGATCTTGGTTTATTACACGAAACCAAAAAGTTTCTCTCTATGAATTTTGAAATGAAAGATATGGGTGAGGCATCTTACATGATAGGAATTGAAATATTTCGGGATCGATCACATAGATTGTTAGGATTGTCTCAGAAGGCTTATATTGAAAGAGTTCTAGAGAGATTCCGAATGGATAAATGTTCAGCTGGTGATGCCCCTATTCAGAAAGGGGATAAATTCAGCCTCATGCAATGTCCGCAGAATGAATGGGAACGGAAACAAATGGAAAGAATTCCTTATGCTTATGTAGTAGGAAGTCTAATGTATGCACAGATTTGCACTAGGCTAGACCTCAGTTTTGCAGTAGGTATGTTGGGAAGATATCAAATTAATCCTAGATTGGAACACTGGAAAGATGCAAAGAAAGTGATGAGGTAATTGCAGGGAACGAAGGATCACATGCTCACATTTAGGAGGTCTGATAATCTAGAGGTGATTGGCTACTCAGACTCAGATTTTGATGGATGTGTTGACAGTAGGAAGTCTACTTTTGGCTATTTATTCCTATTAGCCGGAGGAGCAATATCATGGAAAAGTGTGAAGCAAACTATCACTGCTTCGTCCACTATGGAAGCTGAATTTGTGGCATGCTTTGAGGCCATAGTTCATGGATTGTGGTTGTGAAATTTTATCTCAGGACTTGGGGCCATTGACTCTATTTCCAAGCCGTTGAGGATTTATTGTGATAATGCCGCAGCTGTATTCTTCTCTAAAAATGACAGGTATTCTAATGGTTCTAAACACATGGAACTAAAATACTTTGCTGTTAAAGAAGAAGTTAAGAAACAACGAGTGTCAATTGAACACATAAGCACACTGCTTATGGTTGCAGATCCATTGACGAAAGGATTACCACCAAATGCATTTAAGGAACATGCTAACAGAATGGGAATTGAACGTAGCACATAAACAGTTGCTGTTTTATGAGATGGATCACATAATGTTGTTTGTCTTATTTGACACTTTGAGATCTTAATAAATATGTTTCTGTTTGATAAATCCTATTCTAAATGTGTACGTACATGTATGAGAATAAATATATGATGACATGAATAGTCTCTGACAAGGGACATTATTGCTGGACCTTATGAACACACTCCTTGTTTACAAATTAAATTAAACAGGTTACTAATGTCGTGGTACATGAAAGGGACTATGTTGTCTTATTGACATGGAACCGTCATGAATCGCATTACTAGGTCGTTTAATTATAGTATTATGATGACCAAACTGAAAACCAAGATGAATAAGACTTATGGCACACCTAATGTCTACTCTGTAAAACTCTAACATTAAGTTATCATATGTGCCAAGTGGGAGAATGTAATACTAATTTGGTAAATTAATTTTTTAGTGACCCATATGAAGATACGGATGTGTTGGCAGCCGTTTCAGTTTTCACGGAGTTCTTGTAATGGATTCAAGGTTGAGGTCTCGATTCTCCTACTCTGATGGACAGGTGGAGAATAACGGTCTTGGGGAAACCGGTCCTCTCTCTGCCCATAAATGAACCTTCAGAGCATCCATATCAATAGTCTAAAAGAGTGTATTGGAACGGGGTAAGAGACAGAAATCGGATTTCTGTTCCGTGCAGGAGTTTCTTCATTTCTGTTCTATGCAGGGGTTTCTTCATTTCTGTTCTGTGCAGGGGTTTTTCTTCATTTCTGTTCTATGATCTGAAGCACAGAGTTTAACTGTTCTGGAGTCTGAAGCAGCCAGAGCAAGAAGTCAGAGATCTGTACAAACTCTACACAAATGGATCCAGGTATCAAATCAATTACTGTTTAATTCCGATGTATTGTTGGTAAAGATATAGAAAGTTCTAGGTCCTGTAATCATGTTAACAGACATTAAGAGTTCTGTACAATAAAATTAATAACAATTTGAGTTTGTTTACATTGAAATCAATCAAATCTATATGAAGAATTGGTCTCCTTGATCATAATATATATTTTTTGGATAATATCCAATCCAACCACTAACTTTTTATTCATGGAAAGCATTATTTTTTGTTATAAGTGTCATATTAACAATTGATTGTCCCCGTCCAATTTGCTTATACCTGACTGGGAATCAATCTAACCAACTACATGCTGAAAATGAAATTGTTATTTTCATTTCAAAAGTTGAGAGTGAATTTGATTGAAGGTTTCAACTTGTTTCCCTTTTAATTTTCAATCTTTGTATTTTTATTTTCATTTTGTTTACTTTTATTCATGGTCCATCCCTATTTGTGCTTTGTAGCATAAACAATTGTGTGAATTGAATATAGTATATCAGTATATCAGTGAATTGAATTGAATCAAAAAAATTTCTACCCATGTTAAGGTATGGGTAAGGTTTTAATTACATGGAGACACAAAAATGTAAATTTTATGCTCTTGTCACTAATTTTAAGATACTAGTGAGAAAGAGATGATAATTCAAGAAGTTGTAAATAATAAAGAATTCTCTTACAAGTCTTCCATATCCCAAAAATCATTCTTTACAATCTTTGTCCTATGGAAAACTATGCAACAACCATATGTTAGACTTGATTTAGTCTGTATTTAACAGCCAGAATGGCTTAGCACCAACCATCTAATCAGCTAGTCATAAAAGATGAGTGACAGTTATAAATATCTCAATACCTCTATATCCACCTCATTTCATGATGTTGAAATAAAAAAAAATCACACCTAGTGTAATTGGTGGATTTGGTTGAATTTCATTGAATAACTCTAATATTTGGTACATTAAGCATTTTTGTCACTGTGATATTTGTAGGGACCATAAATAGGCCATTGTACTATCAAACAAATATGCTAGTAATTTTCTTGAATTATATCATGCCACTTTAGGGCTGGCTAAATTCCATTCTAATTAGTTAAACATACTTTAACTGAGCTTTAGGAAAGGATTTTATTGATTTCAATCTAAGGTACACTTTCCTTGACAATTTTTTCAATCCAAGTTAAATAACTTGCATACATGTACAAATGTTTTTTCATGGGAAAAATTGAGAACCTAAAATTTTGTTGTGTTTGTTAGGATATCTAGTAGAATCATGATTTATCTAAATATTTTTTCAATATTCGAACACGTGGAATTATTATTTTTATGGGAAGACATGCCTTCATCTACATGCTTTATATTCTATATCTATAAGAGATTCCAATTATTCCAACATCTTTGGAAAATGCACCATTTTATTAAGGACAAGCAATGCCAAAATTTCATATAGGATGCACATTTCTATCATGGAAATGGGAAACTTACTTAAAAAGAAGTGCAAAATGTATAAAAAAATCAATAGCTCAAGACAAAGACAACCATACATGGCCATCTATAAAAATAATCCAACACTCAATATATATTTTATATAGAAGGAAAATATGTATAGGGTTGTTATACGATACTTCTTATTTGGGTATCTTACAACATTATACAAATATACCTTCAACTAAGAAGCGTGAAATGACCTAGTTCACATACTAAAACATCTTAAATATTTCCAAAGGAATTGGTATGTAATGTACATTGCAATATGACCAAGGTTTGGCACACAATATGCAAATAAGTTAAATTTCTACCAAGATAGGCTCATATATGTGATTGAATCAATAACAGTGCATTTCTATATAGAAAAATAATAGGAAACACAAAAAGGTAAATCAAATAAAATCACAACCAGTGATGAGTACAAATTGTTGTCTCACTAAAGGCTTTGGTTTTATAATTTTGCAGTGATTAAAGAATATTTAACATAAATTGTTGAGAGAGCTGATAATCATTGCTACCTAACATGATATTCAGTAAATCAAAATATGTCTATCACTTAAAATTTATGATAATATTCATAGAGGAATGGGAAATCACTACTAATTAGTAAACGACTTTCTTGACAATTGAAAATTACAAGTTCCCAATCAAGAATTTGCATGGCATAAAGTGTTGAAGAATGTAACTTCGGAAGATATCATTATTTTATTTTATCATGCAAATAAAATTTAAGGAATGAATGTAAACCCTCTGATAAAGTCAGCTTAGAAGAATCCAAAAGAAACAGTAAAAAATGAATATTTAATGTTTCCATTGAGAAGTCAACCTCATAAGGAGAAAGTCATTCATGGGACAAGTATAAATAGAGGGGAACACTTCTAATTTAGATTAAATCACTTACTCAAGAAAATTTTAGAGAGAGAGAGAGAGAGAGAGAGAGAGAGAGAAAGAGAGAGAAGAAGAAGAACAAGTTGGCTTGAGAGAAGAGTAGCTTCATTGAGGCATCTTATTCTTGAGGTTTCTTATATTATCTATTCTTGGGATATTTTTGTGGAATATATTGAGCTCCTCATTGTACTAGATTGACGAGTATATAATGAATAAGTTTCTCACTTTTCTTCCCTTTAAGGGTTTCCTAGAGGACAAAATTTTGTGTCTCTTTTATGACATTCTTGTCTTTATTTCAGTGATACTATTTCTTATTATTGTGATATAATATATTTTTTTAAATATCTAATATAACTACTATTCAAGTACAAATTCTAACATGGTATCAGAGGTATCCTAAAAGAATTCATTCTGCAACGATTTGACAAAAGTTAGAAACTAGTGATTCATGTGCTAGGCTCTTCCATCCAAACATCATCTTGAAAATGAGATCAAACCAACTCTCCCAAAGAGGGTTTGCTTTCTCGTGGAGGAATATTCCATATCTAAGAATTTTCAATTTTGACCTCATCTCTACTGTTAAGGAAATTTAGGGCATCATATTTTTGGTAGTTCTGTCCATAGATTTAGAATAATAATACCTTTTTTCAGCTTGCCTTATGGAGGTGTACATTTTCCTTGGATAAGAATTCCAATATTTACAAGTTGGAAAATTAGGGTTTCTCTATCAAACCCTAGGTCATAAAAATTCAGAAGGACATTGAAGCTAGCACTTTACTTAAGCATCTCAATTGGTAAGTCCTATAAAATTCTTACCTCTAGGCCACATAAGAACTTGTCCATCAATAAATGCAACTAGGAATCCTGTGCATCAAGGATTGATATGGAAAAGATATTTTTATTCAATTCGTGTACATAGAGAACATCTTTCATCTTGATACACTTTCCTCAGTCTAGCTTGCATGATGCTTCTCCTACCCCTTTTATGGGATGTTGATAGTCATCTCCAAATTTCACCTTGTAAGGTGAGTCTTATTCTATCATGTGCATGATGTGATGTTTGAACATGGTCATGTGATTGGAAGCACCACTATCTACAAGTCAAACATCAATACAATGAGTAATTGTACATGTGAGTGCTCATATCAAGACATATTCTCCATCACTGGAGGAATCTTCTTTAGCTTTCTTTTTTACTACTCCATCATATTCTGTAATTTGAGAATGGTATCTCTTCATCTTTCCTTTCTTCTTAGGACAATCTCTGACAAAGTGTTTTTTCTCATCACAAGTGAAACATCTGAGCTGTGAGATGCCCTTCTTTGGAAATATTATATTCTTGTGAGAATATTATTTTTGCTTGTTCTTTCTCTTATTAGAATGAGTTGTTAGGGATTGATTGTCATCATCATCGATATTTTCTTCTCTTGTTACCAATCAAGCTTCTTCTTGTGTGAATTCCTCCCATGGCCTACTGAATTTGGTGAGCCTTCTCCTAGGACAACTTCCTTGAATGAAAGATTCCCATGAATTTGAGAGACCATTCAAGGTATTCATCACCACTTCTGATTCTTAAACTGTAACACCTCGGTTTTGACCCCGTTTGCATGATGTATATAATGTAATTAATCGTGGTGAGGAGCTAAAGGCAAAATCCCCACCATCGATTTGGTTGTGTATGTTTCGGCAGTAGGGATAGTTGCTGATGGTATATCGTGTTGTTTGGCACACTATGCTTTGGCATCATGTAAATACGCACATCAATTAAACAAAACCTACAGCCAGCTACAACGGTGCAACATTAAAATTAAAAGGGCATGATTCTCAAGGATAAGGGGGGGGATGATGAACCTTGAGTCATGGGGCGAAAATCCATCTGTCACCACCTTGTTTTAATTTCCCATATTTCCTTGTCTTATCCAACCACCTTTTAATGTTTTGAGGGAGTTGTTGAGGCAGTTATGGCTGGGATTGGAGTGTGGCAACATTGTCAGTCCTTGCCCACATGCACACTCCATCAGCAGGTTGACCTCATGTTGGCAAGCAAACCACTGCCATTCTCTCCATGAGGCCATTTTTCTCTCCATTGGGGATTCACTCTCATGCAGGGACGCACAGGAGGGATCCAATCAATCTTCCTCATGAAAAGAAATGTTCTGTGTTCCTCACAAACATTTTTCCCATCTTTTTCACTCATGCTCCGATTGAGGTTCTCTTTTTGGTTTTGTGCATGTAGCGAGCTGGAAGAGCGGCCCTAAGGGAACGAATTCTGCTGTGTATGCAAAATAGCCATGGTTTTCATCCACAATTTTGGCTTGCTGCTGGTTTAACCCATGATTTGGGGTTACTGTCGTTCTTTCCATGATTTTAGGATGCTATTCAGAATCTTTATTCTCTCCTATTTTCAAACTGTGTAATTTTTCCCACTGTTTCATTGTGAGACCGGGGCTATTGTATTCCCCATGTTTTGTTGGCTATGGTGTTCAATTACATTTTGGGCCACTGTGGATTCTTAGTGAGCCGTTTTCTGCCATCCACGATGTCCATGTGAAGTAGCCATTCACGATTTCTGTTGTGGGGGTGTTGGCACCCCAACAACTCCCCTTTCATTCTGCAAATAAAATGGTCTCCATTAAATCTTTGTAAATATTTAGCACTTGGCTTTCTCAAGTTTATTTCACTTCATGTAGTTAGTTGTTTTGATGATCTCCGTTTGGATCCGTCATTTTCCATGTTGCTAGTTCTTTGCTTAGCTTTCATTATATAAGGATTTGGTGGTCTTTGTCGCCTCGCTTTTTATTTTTTTATTTTTTTCTTTTTTTTCTTTTTCTAATTACATGATAACACATGCTTTCTTTTAAAGATAATATATTTTGTTAATCTAAAAAAAAGGAGTATCTCAAAATAATTTTAA
>LPNX010560476.1:16746-29037 GCA_001517045.1 Pseudotsuga menziesii
TTTAGCAGTTTTCATTTGATGAAAGTTATTTATATAAATAAATTCTCCAAATTTAAAAGTAAAAGAAAACCGAATATTATTTTGGGGATTTTAAAATACTATGTTATCATTGAAGTAAAGTTTCATTTTATATTAGATTGAACTGGTCTCATTAAGAGTGCGGCATTCCAATCATTTATTAAAATAAATGATTGCCATTTTTTGTGAACTAGATTATTTATAAATATTGCACTCTTCAAGAAAACATGATGGTTGATCTAAATAAAAACTAATGGATAAGCGCACCATCAAAATTCTACTTCAGATTAGTTTTATACACTTCATTCTTGCTTTACATTTTTATTATTATGTAATGAAGATTTTTGATTGCAGGTTTCAAACAATTATAACAAAAAGGATTCGTGGATGATATCTCATAGGAGAAACCGACTTTCCAACTCATTATTAAAAGCGATAAAGGAGGGAAGGATAAAATCAACAGATCGAACAGAAACAAACTTATTTTGTTTGTTTTCACCAGATAGTTGCTAACGTAATTATTATAGAATCTTCACCAAGATCGCTAAATTGGAAAGAATCCATGATTGTTTCCATCATAGACACACATCAAGGCGGAGATGCTATTAGCGCACTATGCCAAACAAATTCCAACTCCAATACTCCTCTAATTCTATTTTCATTAGGGATTCTTTCATCTTTATGATAATTTTATGAATCAGTTTACTTCTTTCAAGGATGAGCTATATCGTTATTTTTATCATTGTTTACTGTGAACGTTAATGTGCAGGTTTGTTGGAGGAAAATAATGAAGATTTCAAATCATAGAAATAAAATATCAGTTAGTGAAGGAGTGATATGGAATATGAAGCACTTAGTGTGGGGAATATCGCATGAGATGTAACAGAAATAAATAAAGACACCCACGAATAAAGATGGTTCAATAGATTGCAAGCATGATGGACCTTAAAGTAGAGATTGAATATTTGATGCCTAAATCCAAGGTTTGTTACAGGAGTTTTCAAAATGATGCCGCCCTATTGAAAACATAATGCATCAGAGATTGCCTGAAGAAATAAAAGATTTCCATATTCCCGTCCTTATTCAGGAGAGGATTTTCTTGAACTGCGGGCAAACTAGGATGAAATAATAAAATCTAAAACATGGGTTTTTTCCCAGAAGATCCCCATTTACCAGACTTGTGGGAAATTTTCTGAAAAGGGTGAACGATTTGGGATATTTTCGGGGTTCTCTGAACACATTTTTCATAGGTGCAGCCAGCTAAGAAATTCAGCTGAGTTTTGTTGGTGATTGGTCTACTTAAACAACAAATTTCTACATAAGAAGGGGAGGGGGGCGAGACAGAGCTGAGGAAGTTTTTTTTTTTCTGTTCTGTAAACGATGCTGCTAGAGAGGGAAGATCGATGGAGATGAAGAACTTTTTTTTCTGAATACTTTGTTGTGCTTCTCTGTGGAGGAGGGAGTGATTGAAGAGAGACATACTTGAGATATTATTTTGATACTGGTTTTGTTTCCTTACTAAAGTTTGATCTTTGGAAATGGGATGTGACTGGAAAGCTCCAAGTTGATATCATGACTGATATTGTTTTGGATACACTCTATATTTTAGTATATGACCTTCTATTTTAATATTAATACAGTAAACTTTGTTATGCTTGTGTTTATTAATTAATATTACACTTTGTCAATTCAGGATTGTATTTAAAATTAATATATTATGGTAACTGAATTTTTCAGTATATCTACTTTTCAGTGCTGCTACTGAAAATTCAAGATATGATGATATATATATGTTTATGTTTGTTTGATCTCATTTGTTTTGTTGCAATGATTTCATACTGAATATTATTTCTTTTTCAAATATCCAATCTTGTCTATTAATTATTAATTGATTATACATTTCAGAAAACTTGAAGTAATTATTTATTTCAGTTTCTCTCTTAAGTTATTTTATAGTTGTATGATGTAGTGCGTATGCTCTAAGTATTTTCATTTAGGTCTTATTCCTTATCCTTCTGTTTATCAAATATTAAATAATAATTGATATAAATATTCAAATCGCTCTCAGCTGAGATAGGATAGGTAGGACAGTTAATATAGTTTAGTTATTATTATCATAGTTTAGTTGTATTTAACAGTTGTTAAATAGTACTTTTATAATTTTTAAGTAATTTTAATAGTCTTTTATATTTAAGATATTAAATATAAAATTCCCTAAAAATGAAGACTTTCCTTAAGAAAGTGTAATGTACCCCTTATTCTTGAATTCCATTATGTGTAGAAAAGGGGGAAAGTTTTTTTTTTGTTTTTTTTGTTTTTTTACAACGTACATACAAGAATTACTATTTTCAGGCGTTGCTTACATGTCGCTTTATTACCCATTCATGGCACACGCATTTATCTAAAATCCATAAACTACGACAAGGTTTTTTTTTATGCATTGCCGTCTTCCTTGCAGTCCTAAGGTTTTAGTTTCCACTGAATGCTTTACCTTATATTCACAACATATACACCTCAACATGCAAATCTTAGTATTAATATAAATTTGTGTTCGTCAATGCCTTAATTATATATCGAACTTGTTTGCTCTCAAGGAGAATTCCAAGTATCATTCAGAATAAATACACTCACTTCTTTATTCATGAATTCATCACACATTTACTTGCAACTAATCATAATGTACATCAATCCCCGAAGGGGTGTTGGGCATCAAGAAGGAACTTGTCTTGTTGACATAAGTCCATTGTACTAAAGGCGGCCATTTCAATTTAATTCCATGTTTTGTATTTATGACATTAAGAATAACTTTAATCATTTGCACTAAATTTTCCCATGGTTAGATTATCTAAATTGTTCTGAATATCAAAACATTTATTCAAGATCATTTGGCTATTGGCACCATTGTATTAGCTATAACATTGGTTAACGCATTTGGAGCACATAAGAGCGAGTCTAAGAGATAATTTGGCCAATACCCATTGGATGAGATACATAAAACACGTAAGACAAATTTCATCAAGACCTCATAAGATAAAACACATTAAGCACATAAATAAATCACAACAAGAACACATAGAGGCAAGACCATAAAACCCATGCACTGGTTATCAAATCTTTATGCACAAGCATGGATTATTCTTACACTAAAATATCTTTAAAAAAAACTAGCCCTGGTTTTAATTCTCGCAAACTATGACATGCAAAATGACCTCTAACAGCACCCTCGCATGATATTTACCACCAACAACGCGGGTACCATATGCCCATGAAATTTTCCAGAACATAACTAAGAAAATGATAATAAAACTCTTGCTGCCATTTTATCAGACAAACGAATATTAAGAACACCCTCCTTTGCCAGCCTGTTGTAGCTGTGACTTCTTCAACATGAAAACTTTGGGTTATTTTACCGATCAGGGAAACCACAAATTAACAGTTAATCACCACGTGTAAGCACCCAACTTCCCCAGAACCCGTTTGCCAGTGGATGCTTAAAATACTATTTCCCAGTACATCCTTAGCAAAGGCCCTTTCAGAGATATTGTATGGACGCTTTATTTCACACTTACGTTTTCTAATCTAGGGTCAACATATAAAGAAATATCCTCCAAGAGTGCGGCTTCCATTGTGAAGATATTGCAGGGTTCTGGTCTAACTAACACATGCTGTGATTACAGAAGAATTTCTAGCCGATCAGGAATACAAAGTTTTACCAATATAATGGGTTCTTTCAAACCACAACTACTACGATCTCAACCCTAATATATTCGCTGTCATGAAATTCTATCTGTAGCACCAGGAAGAACTCTCTCAATTCTCACCAAGGAGAGTATTCATCCCTCCACATTCAGATCGGCACATGAAAGAAAACCATATTGCATCTAACTAATCGTCAGGATGCCCCAGGAGGCGTGACACATAAAGGCGCATACTTGAGTACGGCATAATTGCACCTGTGGAAATTGATAGGAGTTATGCGGCTAAACCAGAATAAAATAAGGGAGGAATCCTATTTTCTTGAGGTAGGGAAAGCATTCCTCTCAGTTACAGTTTTACGTAGACACAGATCTATCATTAGAACCCCCACACGCCAAGTTAAGATAAAGCTTAAATAGTATTATGTTTCCTATCAAGCAGTCTCTAAGGTGTTCTATTCCCAAAGAATACTAAAAAAGTAAATTGTAGGGTTTCAATATTCAGGCTCCCATGACCTGAGTCGTAGAGACATGATCGCGGCTGTGATTTAATTTAAACTCAGGCATGGTACAGCAACCCATAATGTTCCCAGCGATATTCATGACACTATCTATAGATTCATTCTTATAACAAACACCAGCAATAGAATATATATACATGACTGTAAAGAACTGGAGAAACCCACAATGGAGTGGTGCATACCAGAATGAAGATGTCGTCGGAAGAATCGCGATTATGGGTCGACTCACAGTCATAAAAACTAGATGCTTCTAGAGCCCCAAGGCACCTTCGATGATGAAATCCATGCTGGTTCCAAGATAGGTATTATGGATCAAGTCGCTAAGTACAGGAGCGCAAGCGAAAGGGAACGGGGTCAATTTTCTTCTCTGGACAAAATTGCCATCGCAACCCTAACCTGCATTTCCCCAATTCTCCCTTCTCCAGGCACGGATCAGAAAAGCATTGAGCTTTCATTCCCCTTTAGCAGGTGCAGAGATCCCCTTAAAATCCCATTCCTCCCCAAAGAAATCGCTCCTTTGCCAATTAAAGCCCTCTACCTCATGTGTATATTTTCTTACAATAAAATCCCACAAAATTAGTGGCATGGCTGATTTCGAGGAGTTGGTCATGGAAATAATATCCCCATAATGATGGAGATACCACCTAACTTCATATTTTTCTAAATATAAAGATATGCAAAAATCTCCATGCTTCCCCACTAATCTAGCATTGGGTGTGGTTTTTTCCCTTATATTAATAGGAAGTTGGAGAAAAACACCCATTTTCTCCATAAATGGGCAAACCCTTCCCAAAACTTGTTTTTCCTCTTTTATTGTATAAGCTTAAAAATAAGTCTTGCCAATGTTACTAGGCAAATTTATCCACCAATGGTAGCATTGATTTGGATATGTAGAAGTTGTACTTATTATCTCACCCTCGTTGTCTTCTTTGAGAATCAATCGTGGAGTTAAATCTTTTTTAGAAGTGCTTCATCTTTTCTTAACTATAATATGCTTAAAATATATATATATATATATATATATATTTAATATGAAGCTTGAGTTACTTCATATGAGTTCGAGGGGGAACCCACTTGACATTGGATGCGCTTAAGGCGAGACAAGTAGATTTATTTTTTAACTTCTCTTCAACTTGTTTTGGAGTTGCCCTATTTAAAGGTTGGATAACCTTAGGCCTTTTATATATCATGTGAGCTTCCCATAGCAAGTTCCAACAATCAAGGAGTAGCATAAGTTTATAAGTATAGTATGCCATGACCTTTCGCTTACTAAGGTTACTTATATGTTTCCTTCTTTTAAGTTGTAGAGCCATTCATTTACTTGCGTGGTGTTGATTATTCTCTTTCTCACCTTCTCCTGGGTTAGTTATCTATGAGTAGGTTATATCGAAAGTTGAAGCTCCTAAAAGACTTATGTAAGTCTCTCCCCATAGGGGATCTATCTTCCCATTTCTTTCTAGGTTTTACTGGTGGGGCCTTGGCCTTGAGCTCCTCACCAGAGAACCCATACAATAATGATAAACAAAAATTCAAAATATTTTCGGGCGTACAAGACAGAATTTACAAATTATCTAGGGTATACGAGAGGGATGTTACATCCTCTCCCACTTAAAAATAACACCGTCCTCGGTGTTCCTGTTTTCCTTCTTGATTCTATTGTCCTTTCTTGTTTTTCATTCCTTTCATCTTGGTCCCCTGTGATCTTTTTGTATCTTCTCAAGTCGCCATATTTCAATACCTACAGTTTCCCTGCAACATGTTTAGGTCTAGCACAATTTTTCTTTAGTACACCACATACAAAAATTTATATTTCAACTTAAACATCAGTTATAGATTCTTTTGCATTGTAATAATATGCAATTTCTTTGTTTTCATTTATGCCATGATATCCAATCATTTTCATAATGCAAATAAAACATTGTTACTACCCTTTTCCGTTGGCTTTATCTCCAACATTTGGTCAATTAGGTCGTCCTCTACCCGAGGAACCATTTTCACCTTAATCACTGTAACAGTCCTTTGGAAAGGTCATTTAATATGTTTTTATGCTCGTTATGTTTTCCAAACTCCCTCGAGTTTCTTTTTCCTTTTCTGGTGTGGACTTACAATAATTCTGAGGTTACTCTCCTCAGTGACATCAAACAGCGTCCTGTCTTTCCAGATGTCCAAATTTTTGCCTAGGTCCTTTGCCACACCCCATGCCTAACACCAATGTGCTCACGCAGCAATCGCTTTCCTAACACTATTGTGCTCCTGCAGCATGTATGCCTAACACCAGTGTGCTCACGTGGCAATCACTTGCCTAACACCACTGTGCTCCTGCAGCATGTATGCCTAACACCACTGTGCTCGCATGGCAATCACTTGCCTAACACCACTGTGCTCCTGCAGCATCCAAACTTTCCTTGTTCATATTTGTACAAATTTTAACTTTGATTATTCCAACGCGCACTCCAGGGTGCTTTCATGACTTTATTGTCATTGTATCGGTTTGTGAATCAACTACACAACGAGTCAAAGCATTCATTGACAACCCAAAATTTCAATAATCAATTATCATAATTTGTATCAATTTTAATAGTCATTCACAAGCTAGACATACTTGTAAACAAAACAAGAGAATTACTCCTTACTCCTTTTCTGAGTAAATGATCATAACTTACATACACAGGCATATTTATATACCATAATGTACTTTGATGTAGCAATGGTCATAATCTTGGTGAAGCCTGCAATGTTAGTATGCAACAACATCATCAATGGTTACCCCTTGTTTATAAAAACACTCGAGGTTCAACAATTATATTAAGTAAAACAATACCCATACTTAACCTCCTTATCTATGGCAACAAATATTTCCTAACGGTTGGCTCCAACCGTTAATGTTCCTGGCCTATCCTGCCATGTTAGCATATCACATTATACAGCATTCATCAACTTATTTATCAATATCAAATCCATATCAGCTCTTAATATGCCCATCTTAACATCACCCAAGCAACAACAATGTTCCCAAATTCTTAATGGTTTCATTCACAAGACTACCAACAAGATCATTTAATCTAGTGCCAGAATTCAATTCTAGGGTTCTTGCTAGAATCTAAATATAGACATATGATAGCAATAAAATGGTCTATATTTGCTTAGCATATCAATACCCAAAAATAAAAAATGCCATCCATGGGCTAATCAAAACATAGGATAGTTTAAGATCAAAACTCAAATCTAAGCAACAAGGAACCAATACTAGAATGTTCACTAATAAGAGCATGACTCTAAGAATTCATTTTCTTAATTATGAATCTGGTACTTGTAACTACTCAAAACATTTCAGTATGCACAACATCATTCACTAATATCCAAAACGTCCCTATCAAGATCAACATAGATCAAGAAGTACATTCGCCAATCTATCTCTTTAAGGATTTTCAATGCTCAATCCAACAATGTGAGGATTTAGAAGAGATACGGCTTGTCTTGTATTCATATTTGTTACTTTACCGAACAAGCAATAGGTTTTAAAACACAAAACTTCAAAACCTCTATCAATGAATTTATAACCACAAAACAAAATCGTTAACAACTTTCAAACCTTCATTTTACTGCCGTTGTCGAGAATTGTGTCAACATTCTTTAAGCATTTAATCAGATCTTTGGTATTCAAGTTGCAAGGGGGGGAGATTAAGTATCAATAGGAAACTTACCAAAAATCAGATTCCATTTAATAAAATTTCAGCAAACAAATTCGTAATTGATACCTGATTAAATTTGGAAGCCAAATAAGGATTTTCGATCTCAAAACTCAACCACAAGATTAATGGGTTACACATATCAGCAGTAATTCCAAAGTTAAGGAAATGGGAGGCATTCCATTCATGACTCATGCATTAACCTTATCTAATCAAATACAGAACAAGGTCCCCGCCTATGCCCATACATACAACCATTAGATCTTGACAGAATTCAATTTATAAACAGATCTATCTTTGCAAAACTCATACCACCATGAGATCGGAATTCCCATACATGAGATCTATACTTGGAACACATACAATCCATAGATCTATACATGCAGCCATACACAAGCATCACGTCTAACAGGATTAATTTCCTATGATCAGATCTATCTTCGCAATTACATACAACCATGGAAAATCTAAATCTCACATCCAATCTATACTCTAATGCATGCTGGAATTCATGTAATAATATAATCGCCGAATCCTACTCATACTCGGATGCATATCTAAAAATATCTTAACGAGTCGCATACTGAGGTCTTGAACGCATATGGAGAAACACGCAAGAATCTCAGAAGCATACCCATGCCCCGATGTATATTAAAATCCTGGGTGCATAAGAAACTCAAGCAAAAATAACAGGAATAATCATACCTAGATCCATATTGGAAAGACCTGGATGCATAAGGAAACTGAAGCAAATTCACATAATATACTCATATATAAAACTATGAGTCTCCAATTCCCATATTGCTATTATAATAGAAAACTACTATAGTACTCTCGTCGACCATGAGTTTGACCAAGAAGAAATTCTAAACCTCAGTAAAATTTTATATGTGCAACTCAGGATAGAGACGAAACAATCGTCTTGGCTATTTGTAAACATATTCGTAAGAGAATAACCAGATACCTGTGTACTTACATGCTCGGGTCTCACATTGAGCTGACGAGGTATTGGGTCATCTTTGTTGTGATTTTTGGGCCAATGTTCCAGCCTTTCCTGCACAACTCCAAGGTCAGTAGACATGTAGTTCCAAAGTAAGACATGTAGGAGCGTTTTGAGCCCAATTAGGCCCAAGTGTTTTCAACTGTAGCTCCGATACCATATGTAATGTACCCCTTATTCTTGAATTCCATTATGTGTAGAAAAGGGGGTAAGTTTTTTTTTCTTTTTTCTTTTTTTACAACGTACATACAAGAATTACTATTTTCAGGCGTTGCTTACATGTCGCTTTATTACCCATTCATGGCACACGCATTTATCTAAAATCCATAAACTACGACAAGGTTTTTTCTTATGCATTGTCGTCTTCCTTGCAGTCCTAAGGTTTTAGTTTCCACTGAATGCTTTACCTTATATTCACAACATATACACCTCAACATGCAAATCTTAGTATTAATATAAATTTGTGTTCGTCAATGCCTTAATTATATATCGAACTTGTTTGCTCTCAAGGAGAATTCCAAGTATCATTCAGAATAAATACACTCACTTCTTTATTCATAAATTCATCACACATTTACTTGCGACTAATCATAATGTACATCAATCCCTGAAGGGGTGTTGGGCATCAAGAAGGAACTTGTCTTGTTGACATAAGTCCATTGTACTAAAGGCGGCCATTTCAATTTAATTCCATGTTTTGTATTTATGACATTAAGAACAACTTTAATCATTTGCACTAAATTTTCCCATGGTTAGATTATCTAACTTGTTCTGAATATCAAAACATTTATTCAGGATCATTCAGCTATTGGCACCATTGTATTAGCTATAACATTGGTTAACGCATTTGGAGCACATAAGATCGATTCTAAGAGATAATTTGGCCAATACCCATTGGATGAGATACATAAAACACGTAAGACAAATTTCATCAAGACCTCATAAGATAAAACACATTAAGCACATAAATAAATCACAACAAGAACACATAGAGGCGAGACCAATGTACGTGGTTCGCCCAATCCGTGGGCTACGTCCACCAAACCGTTATCTCATGTAATATTCATTCACATAAAAGAATTACAATCTGCAACCTCATGGTTGCTATTCTTGTAAACTTAAATTTACAAGAGCTGTTCTAAGCTATTGCTAAACTTAGAAAATACTTGCTTAGGAAATCTCTTTAAATCAAAAGGATTAGATTCAGCCAAAACCAGGTTCGAAACACTGTGAAGGACCATAAAACCCATGCACTGGTTATCAAATCTTTATGCACAAGCATGGATTATTCTTACACTAAAATATCATTAAAAAAAACTAGCCCTGGTTTTAATTCTCTCAAACTATGACATGCAAAATGACCTCTAACAACACCCTCGCATGATATTTACCACCAACAACGCGGGTACCGTATGCCCATGAAATTTTCCAGAACATAACTCAGAAAATGATAATAAAACTCTTGCTGCCATTTTATCAGACAAACGAATATTAAGAGCACCCTCCTTTGCCAGCCTGTTGTAAGTGTGACTTCTTCAACATGAAAACTTTGGGTTATTTTACCGATCAGGCAAACCACAAATTAACAGTTAATCACCACGTGTAAGCACCCAACTTCCCCATAACCCGTTTGCCAGTGGATGCTTAAAATACTATTTCCCAGTACATCCTCAGCAAAGGCCCTTTCAGAGATATTGTATGGACGCTTTATTTCACACTTACGTTTTCTAATCTAGGGTGAACATATAAAGAAATATCCTCCAAGAGTGCGGCTTCCATTGTGAAGATATTGCAGGGTTCTGGTCTAACTAACACATGTTGTGATTACAGAAGAATTTCTAGCCGATCAGGAATACAACGTTTTACCAATATAATGGGTTCTTTCAAACCACAACTACTACGATCTCAACCCTAAGACATTCGCTGTCATGAAATGCTATCTGTAGCACCAGGAAGAACTCTATCGATTCTCACCAAGGAGAGTATTCATCCCTCCACATTCAGATCGGCACATGAAAGAAAACCATATTGCATCTAACTAATCGTCAGGATGCCCTAGGAGGCGTGACACATAAAGGCGCATACTTGAGTACGGCATAATTGCACCTGTGGCAATTGATAGGAGTTCTGCGGCTAAACCAGAATAAAACAAGGGAGGAATCCTATTTTCTTGAGGTAGGGAAAGCGTTCCTCTCAGTTACAGTTTTACGTAGACACAGATCTATCATTAGAACCCCCACACGCCAAGTTAAGATAAAGCTTAAATAGGATTATGTTTCCTATGAAGCAGTCTCTAAGGTGTTCTATTCCCAAAGAATACTAAAAAAGTAAATTGTAGGGTTTCAATATTCAGGCTCCCATGACCTGAGTCGTAGAGACATGATCGCGGCTGTGATTTAATTTAAACTCAGGCATGGTACAGCAACTCATAATGTGCCCAGCGATATTCATGACACTATCTATAGATTCATTCTTATAAAAAACACCAGCAATAGAATATATATACATGACTGTAAAGAACTGGAGAAACCCACGATGGAGTGGCGCATACCAGAATGAAGATGTCGTCGGAAGAATCGCGATTATGGGTCGACTCACAGTCATAAAAAATAGATGCTTCCTGAGCCCCAAGGAACCTTCGATGATGAAATCCATGCTGGTTCCAAGATAGGTATTATGGATCAAGTCGCTAAGTACAGGAGTGCAAGCGAAAGGGAACGGGGTCAATTTTCTTCTCTGGACAAAATTGCCATCACAACCCTAACCTGCATTTCCCCAATTCTCCCTTCTCCAGGAATGGATCAGAAAAGCATTGAGCTTTCATTCCTCTTTAGCAGGTGCAGAGATCCCCTTAAAATCCCATTCCTCCCCAAAGAAATCGTGCCTTTTCCAATTAAAGCCCTCTACCTCATGTGGATATTTTCTTACAATAAAATCCCACAAAATTAGCGGCACGACTGATTTCGAGGAGTTGGTCATGGAAAGAATATCCCCATAATGATGGAGATACCACCTAACTTCATATTTTTCTAAATATAAAGATATGCAAAAATCTCCATGCTTCCCCACTAATCTAGCATTGGGTGTGGTTTTTTCCCTTATATTAATAGGAAGTTGGAGAAAAACGCCCATTTTCTCCATAAATGGGAAAACCCTTCCCAAAACTTGTTTTTCCTCTTTTATTGTATAATCTTAAAAATAAGTCTTGCCAATGTTACTAGGCAAATTTATCCACCAATGGTAGCATTGATTTGGATATGTAGAATTTGTACTTATTATCTCACCCTCGTTGTCTTCTTTGAGAATCAATCGTGGAGTTAAATCTTTTTTAGAAGTGCTTCATCTTTTCTTAACTATAAGATGCTTAA
>LPNX010560486.1:9594-29304 GCA_001517045.1 Pseudotsuga menziesii
CAAGATCAAAACCCGTTGCTCTTGGGATGCGACATTTAAATCCAACCCTGCTAAGGGTTGGTGCGGTCTAGGCGATCCCCGAGTGATTTTGATGGCATAGATGCCCCTATATTGTGGTTTCTCAGACCAAAGGTTCACCCAACAAGTCACAGGGCACTCGAACACACAAAAAAACAAAAACTAGTCAATTCAAACAAATTTGTTTTCAATTTGTTTATTTAATTTCAATATACTTGTTAATATGACATCATATTCAAGAATTTATGAACATTTTGGAAAAAATATTGTCACATTTTCCATTATCTTTTTTGGCGTCTCTCCTACACGTTTTTACTTACAAAATATGTTGGTCATCTACTCTATGCAACTTTTAGAACGACATTAACTGCTAATTTAAATTGTGATGTACATTTCCTTGAATATTTTTAGTACTTAACAAAATAAGATGTACCACATACAATGAGTTAATATGTTGCTATAGTACTTAATATTTAGCATTTTCTTTTCTATTTTCTATAATGCTCAGTGATGTTTACATCTACTTTACTTGAGTGATGTTTACATCTACTTTACTTGCCTATTTTTTTTCCTTTCGACGTTCTTTATAAGTGTAGCTAGAGGAAGATTCTACTTATTCTACTTACCCCTTTTTTATCCAACTACCAACAAAAATCACCTACGAGAATCCCATCAATAACCCCATCCCAATAAGCTAAAAGTCAAAGTATCTCCATTCACATTAATGTCTAGAATAAGATGATATTGTTTATATATTTTAGAGGAGGAACATATATAAAGATATGGCATTACACACTTACCAATTAAGAATGAATCATTAAACCTCTAAATCAAAATAAAATGTAACTTATTCATAAGGTGGATGGTTTGGAGGAAAAATATGAGATTTTTCTAGGATCAAAATTTCCACATAAAATGGCTAAGCAAAGGGATCAAAATACAAACTTATTTTTTCCAAACAACCATGCAAATTAGATTTGTAATAGAACTCCCTTTTTTTAAAGAAAAATTTCAGAATAAAATCAAAAAGTTGCAAATGAATTAACATCATACTTCATAAAAACTTTAATTCAAGCATCATTAGACCACTAAAAAAAAACATGCAACAAGCTCTTCATGAGATTCTTTTACTAATATTTTCACTTCATCAAATTTTCCCAATTTTTTTCCCTTGGACATACCATTGCACCTTTTTTTGGGGGGTCCAAGACGTAGGAGTAAGGAGCATATCTGCTCAAAAGCTATTTCTGTATATGCTTTCATTTGTTCTACAGCTAACATTTTGCAATGTTGTCTAATCTGTAACGATTCGTTGTACTTCTGATATTCTGTAGCTTATAAAAACTTGCAATGTAGTGTAATCTGTAACAGTTCAGACAAAAAATGTGATATAACGTTAAAGCCCAAACCACGGGAGAATACCGATCCATTAAACCGTTAAAAGTCTCCATCGAATCAAGAACGAAAACAAAACTCCATCGAGTCAAGCATGGAACGCTATTGGAAAACAAAAATTTTGTCATGTCATATATCGATTTGAAGATAAATCCTTGTTTATGTTGGTATTTTGCAGTTTTCATAACTGAACTTATATTCGGTTGAAGATGGAACTGAGCAATGTGTATTTGGGTATTTACGTTGGCCACGTAATTCACTACATCTCTTACATTGATGATCTGATCTGCATTTACATTTCTTTCATTGAATTTTGGTGGAATTATGATGCAGAGATTTTGTTTTGTTTTGTTTTTTATAGGTAGTTTTGGACAATGGTATTGTTAAGGTCACATTATCAAAACCCCAAGGAACTGTCACTAAAATTGAATATGGCGGTATAGACAAATCCAAAAAAAAACCACAGAGGGTATGTCCATCATTGTCCACAAATCCCCCCAAAAATCTTATTTCAACTGGATTTTCTCTTCATTAAAGTAGTAGTGTTCTTTATTTAATGTCCTTCCTAAAACCAATGTAGGTACTGGGATCTCAACTGGAGCAAACCAGGAGGTCCACTGCTATCTAATTCTTGAGCTTGAAATATTGAACCAAAATTGTGATATTGCATAAGCTGATCCCCGGTTATGAAAATGATAATTAGAACTTCAGCCTGTGTGTTGCGTTTTTTAATTTACCGTCCCCTGGCATGTTGAAGTAATTTTGTGGTAATATGTTTTTGAGCAATCCATGGTTCAGTGATATAATTGATAGACATTTATTTTTCTTTTCCTACAGGATATAAACAAAGTTAATTGACCAAGACAAAGTTATTTTTATTTTGTTACAAACCTTGCAAATTAAGATTAGATAAACATTACAAGATCTTCATCATACAAGATTAAACAAACTTGACAAGATCTCCCTCATATGACTAGCCGACATAATATAGACAAACATTACAAGATCTCCCTCATATTAATAGCCGACATAATATAGACAAACATTACAAGATCTCTACAAACATTACAACATCTCCTTCATAGTGGGAAATACTAACGTAGATCCAAATCCTAGGCTCTATCAAGCGTCGAGATGGATCAAATCTCTCGAGGTGAAAACCTCTTCTTAGATATCCATTGATTTGATTCAAACCAAAAGACACATATTTTTATTTAAGGTCCACATATAATATTTTTATTATTAATATTTAATATTATTTATGGCTGACATATAATATTTATTATTATTTTTTATTTTGTTTGGAATGAACATTGCATCATTTCCCCACACATGGTTTTAAAACCATATGCAAGACCCTCCTACAACCATGGGTTGTTTAGGAGGCCTTGCACATGGTCTTAAAACCATTTGCAAGGCCCTCCTAAACCATGTACAATAAAACCATGGGTTGTTTAGGAGGCCTTGCACATGGTTTAAAAACCATGTGCAAAGCCTCCTAAACCATGTGCAAAGCCTCCTAAACCATGTACACTAAAAGCATGGGTTGTTTAGAATTCCTTGCACATGGTTTTAAAACCATGTGCCTCCTAAACCATGTACAATAAAACCATGGGTTGTTTAGAATGCCTTGCACATGGTTTTAAAACCATGTGCAAGGCCAACTTTTTTTTGCGGATAATTAAATTTTTGTGTTTTTTTCTTGACCCACATATTTTTTTATGGATAATTAATTTTTTTACTTTTTTATTGTTTTGTTAAGTAGTAAGATTCCAACATCTCCCCCATATTATATTGTTTTTGTGGGCGACATTTATTTTGGCCTATTAGAAAAATTATTTTTTATTAATAAAAATAATGTTATTAAAGTGATTGAGCCGAGAGGCTCCAGTATGGGGGAGATCTTGTAAAGTTACGTAATGTTATTTTTATTAATAAAAAAATAGATTTTTTAATTATAAAACAAAATAAATGTCGGTGAGAAAACAACCTAATATGGGGGAGATGTTGTAATTTTACTATCTAACAAAACAATAAAAAAGTAAAAATTTAATTATCCCCCCCAAAAATGTGGATCATAAAAAAAACACAATATGGGGGAGATGTTGTAATGTTCCTACCTAACAAAATAATAAAAAAATAAAAATTGAATTATTTGCAAAAAAATGTTGGCCTTTTAAACAACCCATGGTTTTATTGTATATGATTTAGGAGGACCAAGCACATGGTTTTAAAACCATTTGCAAGGCCTCCTAAAAAAACCCATGGTTTTATTCTACATGGTTTAGGAGGGCCTTGCAAATGGTTTTAAGACCATGTGCAAAGCCTCCTAAACAACCTATGGTTTTAGGAGGGCCTTGCATATGGTTTTAAAACCATTTATGGGGAGATGTTGTAATGTTCGTTCCTAACAAAATAAAAAATAATATTAAATATTATATGTTGGCCATAAATAATATTAAATATTAATAATAAATATAATATATGTTGACCTTAAATAAAAAGATGTGTCTTTTGGTTTGAATCAAATCAATAGTATATATAGGACACACCAAAGTTGATAGCTCATTGAGTGTAATACCTAAGAAGAGGTTTGCACCTAGAGAGATTTGATCCTTCTCGACGCTTGATAGAGCCTAGGATTTGGATCTACGCTGGTATTATTTTTTATTTTGTGTTACAAGATCTCTTCCATAATATTCACTATCACTATTATTTTTTGTCGACATGTTACAAACGTTACATCACGTTAAAAGATCTCTCCCATAATATTCACTATCACTATTATTTTTTGCTGACATGTTATAAACGTTACATCACGTTACAAGATCTTCCCCCCATACTGGGTTGTAGAGCGCCTCTCAGCGCAATTATTTTTGGGAGACATAATATGGACAAAGGTTACATCCACAAACGTTACAAGATCTCCGTCATACTGGGGTGTAGAGTGCCTCTCGGCGCAACAATGTTCTCATAGTTTGTAAGAACGTAGAGAAATAAACCAAACCTAATGAAATTAATAGACAAATGTTCTTGTATATTTATATTGAAAAGTTAGAGAAACAAAAATAAATGTTAAATTTCAACATGTTCACACTTCCCACTTTATAGTACTTTATGTGATGTGCAAATGAAGTTGTTGTATGGTAATTTATGTGATGTGCAAATGAAGTTATTATCTATGCTACTTGGTAAAATATTTTTTACTCTAAAATGGAAATTCCTTCCTATCTTCCAATGAAAACATAAGGGCAACTCCATTAAACATAACAAATTGTTAGCAGATACTTGAGATCAACTTCTTGAAATCCTCAAAGAGACTAAAGTGACTTGTAATTGTGGAAGGCAGTACAAGATAAACAAATCTCGAACAATTCTTGTTTAAAATTGATAATAATTTTAGCATTTATATTACAATTACATTTCAACCCTTCAAAAATTTGTTGAAGGCATAGTTACCCACTTCAAAATCATGAGGGGGTTGGAATGTTTGAGATTTCAAAAAGTTTGAAATGTTAGATGAAAAGTCCATAAATATGAAACATATAAAATTACACATATTACTCTGAAATTAAATAAATTGCACAAAAATACATAAGCACATAAAAGTAACACATAAAAAGGAGATATTTCATAATATACAATGCTTTTAGCTTGTAAAGTGAATTAATTCATCTTAAGGGCTCTAACGTAGGTTTAATCTAGGTTTTTATTTTGTTTATCAATTGAAATCTTTTCCTTTTTTTCCCGTGTGTTTTTGTTAAGGAACAGTCCCGAGGTTTTGTTTGGATCGGTTCGACCACCCTGAATAATTTGGGATCCAGCTGAACTTGAGCCAAGTCTAGCCAAACCTTGTAACCATGATGTTTGACAACTTTCCAAATCCGGTTTGCTCTGCTTTTGTTTAGTCTGACAAATTTAATGAAGTTAGAACTATGCAATATTAGTTTCCTACATCAACAACTCTATCTATATGTAGATGAAAAAAAATATGTCAATTGATGATAATGGAGCTTGAGAGTAACTTAAATATAAAGGATCTTTTAATTTACAATTTAGTTATTAATTGTAGTAAAATCCACACATTCATCAATTAAAAGACAAACAAAATGAAATATATTGACCAGAATTAACTACTCATGGATGCAACCCTAAGTCATTACATATTTATCGCTCCCTAATAACAAGGTAGAAAAAAATCCATTTGAAAAACAAACTAGGTGTTGAACAATTGAGTGCCCTCCTCTTAGACCTACTTTTCAAATTAGGTGTTGAACAATTGAGTTCCCTCCTCTAAGACCTAGGATGGATAGATTCCACTTCCTTTCTAACATTTAATAGAAGATAACATAGATTGATATCTCCACACTATTTTCTTTGGTTGAACATAACACAACAACTTTGCTCAAAGTAGTCCTTACCCAAAGAACTTTTCCCTCCTTTTTTCCACAACTTGGATTGAGGTTAGGGATGATCATACCATGTCCACCCACGAATATTATCAAGATATATATAAAAACTCCATGTTAGACCTCCTTATTTCATTGTAATCTATCAATAGATATGGTGGAAGCATGTTGTTCACAATGAAACACAAATGGACCATGTTCAAGTATTCTTCACTACACGTGGGGAGCATAAAGATGAAGTTAAGAATATTTTTTAGGATTTCATATGGGCTACCATACATGTTCCTTGGAAATATCAATATAAAAGATTATGCTATTTAATCTAAGAAAAATAACATTATAGTTATTTCCTTTGTTCCCACTACGCATAAGACTACTTAAAACTAAAGAACTGCAATAAGAATCAAGCAAGTCAAAAGAATAATATGACTATTTTACATCATTAGATCATCATCTATAACTATGACAATGTTTAGGAACATGTGTGCTACCATGAGACCCTCATAAACCAATCAATAAAGTCAAAAGAATAATCCCAACTATTTTATAAGACCATCATTCATAAATATGACAATGCTTAAGAACATATATGCTACCACGTGACCTTCATAGATTTGACCCTTCATTCCCAAGAAGCTTATTTATAGCAACAACCTCCTTCAAACTATCAAACCTTTTAAAAACTAATCATGATAAACAAATTGATAATTTAACAATGAACTTTATGAGGTTGTGCAATGCACTTATTGTTTAACGTTTAGCCAATTTTATCTTAGAGTTGCATATTGCTTCTTACAAATTTAGAAAATAACACATTTTTATTTATTTATTATTTAGTAATGAAATATATCTACAAACACGTTTGCTTTCAAAATTATGAATGATTCCCAACGTACACGCATGGATAAAAATGAAAACAAAGCTTTCCTCATCTCCAGTTTGCAATCAACAAGCCCAATATTGCATAGGACATTAAACATAAACACTAGGTTAAAATATCAAGTCTCTGATCTAATAAAAGGTAGTGCTACACAACTCTTACAAGGTCTCCATAATAAATCACAGCGTGAATAGATTAAAACAAGAATCAGAAAAAGGAAATACAAGTTGGACAGTTAAATGTATAGCATAACATAATACCATGGAATTTAGAAGTATCCTCTGCAACAAGTTAACAAAAAGAAAAAATAACAAAATTATTATTCTCTTCACATTATTCCATGAAACCCTCATGGCCACTGAACAAAGTATTACCACCAAGCTACTTGATGAAGCAACGACGCTCAGATTCAAATTGAACTTCATTCATGTGGGCGGAGAGATGCCTTGTTTGCGAAATCGCAGTGTCCAGTGGCCGACTGACTGCACTCAGTAAGCCACAATGATTCCTCAAAAATATCGACATTGCAGGGAACTTTCAAACCCTCTATCTTCTTGAAACCATATTCTTCACGATCCTTATCAAGCAACATAAGGAAAATCAGATGGGATAAGTAGACAATGGGAATCATAAATATCCTTCGTTCTTCGCCAACATAAACAACCAAACATCCTTCAAGGATTTCGTCATATTTGTAGCTGTGGATACCCGTTATTTTCAAATACTCGTCCTAATGCAAATCAACACTTACAGACCTATAATGATTTTTCTCAGTGTATTGAAAGATCCCACCCCTTTAACCATTTTTCACTAAATTCTTTACAGAATTCAATCTCGTTAGACTCTTTATAGAATTTATTCTCTTGAGACGACTCATGGTAGTAGGAGATATTTGATCCCCTCTATTGAAGAAGGCTAAAATTCATTAATCAAAGGAAATCCTTATTACACAAGGGAGAAACCGCCCTAAAGACATAAATACAATCTACAAAACAATGATTTCTATTCAAAAACTAAGACTCTAGCGTGCAGATCTATATAAAATGAGAATGAACTTACAGACCCCAAATCTACAGATATGATATGAAGAACCTTGTTTTTCAACCCCTAGGTCTATTCATTTTTTCCTTTCATTTTCCAACCCTCCCACCACACACTTGTGCAGCATGTACAGTGCCTTTCTCAGCATGTACAAAGAAGAAGTCTGTTTTTCACCGACTCCTCGATTCCCACACCCTACTAAACAATATATTTGTACATGACTTGTAATGCCGCTTTGATGAATGTATCTCAACCCACTGCCTTTGAGTTGTACCTTCTAGCTCCAATCTAGCAAACATGTCATGTTTTTGTTGGATAAATGGACGACCAAAAAAAGTACAAGGTTTTTCAAACCTGACCTCGGAGAAAGAAGGCCTTTAGCCTAATTATAAATTTAGTTTTTAAATTTTGCCTATTTTAAAAGTGAATTATAATAGTAAATAAAAACAAATAATGTTGATTGTCCATTAAAATTATAATTATGTATGACAACTTTATTTCTTAAATGATTCAACTTTTCAAGTGACAATGTTAAAAACAAAAAAACACACAAATCATATTGATATTGATATTGGAAAAATGACCAAATATTACACATTCCAAAATGCTAAATGGCCAAAATATATCAATAAAAGTATGAAGCTAAGATGATCATAAAGTATGATCTTCAACTTCAAGGATGTCCATATAAGCCTGCGCCTCACTAGGTATTGGTCTTGCATCATCGTCATCATCATCATCATTGCATACATCAATGACATTTAAGGCTATGCCAACCAACCCTGCATTTGGTAAAGGATTATCATCATCATCATCAATTTGGGAAACATCCTCAACATTCACATCCCACTGTATAGAAGGCCTTGCTAAGTACTCAAGTTGTTCCCTTGAATAAAGCCAAAGACCACTATGCACATAAACAAGTTTCTCTGCTCTCTTAGAGGTAAGCTTGTTCCTCTTAACAAAGTGGATGAAACTATAAGTGGACCAATTCCTTTATGCACCTGAGGAACTAGCAACTTGAAATAACAAATGTGAGGCAAGCTTTCGAAGCTCTGGGACTTGGACCCCATACATTCTCCACCATCCAAGGGGTTTCTTCTAAGCATATTTCTTGATGTCCCTCTTTGCCTCTTGAATAAATGTAGGGGGGCTTAAGGTACCAAAATCAATAAACTTCTCTATATCATACTTGCTTCATCTAGTGAATACATCTTACTTATGGCATCAAGAAATCCCTGCTTTACCTCTTCATCATCAATAGGAAGAAATCCATTTGGTCTTTCCATATACCACTTTGGATTAAGGGCATATCCATCCATGTGAAGAAAGGTATTGAGTTTGTTCCATATTTTCTCTATCAACTTGTGGATTTCATTGAAAAATCCAAAGAGGGGATTCTTTGATGAATAATGTACTTTACCTTTTCCACCATGGCATCAACACATTCATATATTTCCCCAAGGCTAGGGGAATATGAAATTGCATACCTAATAAACTCTACAATTGTAGATGTGAAAGATACAATATATCTATATTCTGCCCACCAATCTTCATTAAGAAGCATTTCTTTTATCCTCTTTGCTTGAGGTGATTTAGACTCAGTCCATGCATTCTACTCTTGACAGAAAACCGTGGCTTGTAAAGGTACATACATCTCAGCCATATGCTCAAGCAAAATACAATATGTAGCATATCTTGTTTTTGCGGGTTTTAAAAAATTCTTCTTTGCATGCATCCTATAAATTTCCAAGGAAGCATGGTGGTTGCAAATGAACATCTTTTCATCTCTTGCATCTAATATGATTTTTTCAACCCAATGTGTTTTTACAATATCTTTTAGGACATTGTTAAGAGCATGCACAGAACAAGGAGTCCAATAGATATGCCTATAGCAACTTTGGACCATTAATCCAACTGCTCTACAAACAGGGGTTGCATCTATGATCACATGTGCCAAATTTGAAGGGCCAACCTATTCAATTTCATCCTTTAACATTTCAAACATGAATGTAGTATCCTTGTATTTTCTGTTGCATTCAACTGCCTTTAAAAAGTAAGGCCCTTCTAGTGATGTGACAATAACATTCAACACAGGCCTTAACTAAATATATGTCTGACCATCCATGACAATTAAACAACTTGAATGAACCCAAGATTGCTTGAGGTCCTCTGTTAACATTTTCATTCTTGTCACCCCCCTATCTAACAATGAACCCCTCATTTTATTATAACCTGGGGGTACATATCCTAATCCTATAGCTTGGATTTTTTTTCACTATTATTTTATATTGTGGTTAACGGGTAGCATTAAATGGAATTCCATTTTCCCTAAAAAATCTGATATAGCATCATCTGCCTCATCCCTGTGCACCACATTGTACATTTTTCAGAATGGATTCATTTACATCACTCTTGCCCTTAGTACTAGAACCCCCCCCCAGAGACTCAATTTCCTCATTGATTGAATAATCATGGTTAGATGGGGAAAATTCTTGATTCCTAGCTCTCTTACTAGGGGATGAAGAGCTACTATCAATGTTACAACTGTTGTTTCCCTTACCTTTCTCCATCCTTTGTTCAAGGATGTATGTGCATGCCTTCACTCCTATCCTAGGTATGTCGAAGAGATGATGCCATACTCTAGTGTAGCTACCCTTAAATACATGTCCACACAAAATACTTTCTCATTCCTCGCAACCCTCACTATTTTTTCTCTTGTTTTGAGTTATCTTCTTCACAAAATTCATTAAGGGTTTCTTGGAATTGTTGCTACCTTGAGTTTGAGTGGCTTCCTCCTTCTCTTGAGGTTGTGGGGGTCTCATGTTGTTGCCTTGTGGGGGTCTCATGATGTTGTCACCATGTTCACTATCCCAGCCACTGTCCATGGTGTGTATAATTGAATTGAACATTAAAAATACAATCAAAAGTTAAGTTTTAAACTTTTAACTTGTGGTCACAAAAACATACAATGCACAGTTATTGGAACTAAGCATGTGGGCACAATGCACCATTAATATATAAAGTTTAAAAAAGTCCAAAAACTAAGGACGATGACTACTGCAAATATTTAATATAACTATGAATTTGACTGTGCTTCCTTAGAGTTTACCCACTCTAACCCAAACTGTGTATTTTAAATTTTTATCTTTTTATTTAACCAATTCATTGATTCAACTAAAATAATTTGTCAAACAATAATCCAATAACACACTGTCAATAATCAATGACATTAGTAACTTTACCAATGAGTGGAACAAACTCTGTTTTAAATTTTTATATATTCATTGGGAAAGTTTGACTTAAATTGTATTTACCTAATTTAATTTTCCTCTATTTTTCATCTACAGGAAGGGCATCTCTAAAAATTACAAAACTTAAGACATAATAAACACAAATGAAAAGGATGGGCTATCTACCATTCCATACACTGAGACAAACATTAACTTTTAACTTGAATATAAAATAGTTAAAACTTAAAACTTAAATATTTTGTTTTTTTTATCTAAAGGATAATACTATAACTTATAAGTTATTTGGATAAGAGATTAAAATTATATAATATAAATCCATAAAAAATAGATAATAATAAAATATTAAAATTAAAATGTAAAATGTAAAATGTAAAATTTCAAAATGAAAAATTTCAAAATGAAAAATTTCAAAATCCTATATTAATAAAACAAAGAATAATGAAATTTTAAGATGTAAAAATTAAAAAAATGAAAATCCTAAAGTTTTAAGTATCCTACTATCCGCTGTCCAATGATTCATGGATCACAAACCATATGGCATATACGAACCATAGAAAATAAAAAATTACAATCTCAAAATCCATGAACCATATACATGTTGAATCGCTGATAGATATTTATTATTTAATATATATGTTAATAATACATTTGGAGTTTGGACAAGGAACTCGGATATCACTAACCAGAACAACAGTATCATTTGAGAAGGAATAGGAACATGTTACAGCAGTAATCGGAACAACATTATCATTGTACAAGGAACCAAAATTGCAATAACCACCCAACATCGAACACACTGGGTATCATTGGAAACTTCAAAAATATCGACCACACTGAGTATTTCCTAGCACATAGTCCACTTCCAACACTAACTGACTAGGCCTGTCCAAGATCGAGCAGCAAGAATGGGCGAAAGAAAAATTAAATATAAGTGTAAATAATAAATGTTAAAGTGTAATATACCTCATTTTGGACCTACCATTTATAGGCATGAGCCTATTGATCACGATATTTATATTGATGTTTTATTTTTTTTATATTGGGTCAAAGACCCCACTGCATATGAACATGATGATTTGCTTTGTATATTGGGTGTAAGCCAATTGTTGATGATATATATGTATATATATGTTGGTTGTGTTGGGGGTGGACCCTGAAGCACATGATTGATGAAATGTTTTGTGTTGGGCGTGGACCCTGAAGCACATGATCAATGAGATGTTTTGTGTTGAGCGAGAGGCTCTGGAGCACATGAGTACTTATAGTTGTGTTGAGCATAAAGCTCTGGATCAAATGAAAATATAATTGGATATGTTGGTCATAAGCTCTGGAGCATTCCATGTTGAGGTTGAGCATAAGCTCTAGAGCATCGGATCCTTGGCCATTGTATCCTTAGGTGTATAGTACAAGTACATCCTAGCATTTAGTGTTGAGTGAGAGTTCTGGAATTGCACTATGTTTATAACTCCCTGTTATAAGTATTGAGTATGGGCTCTGGTAAGCACTAAGGGTTACTGAAAAGATTAAAATCACCTTCGAGTGAAAACGACTCAAGAATAATATTGATCTCATCATACTTATTTTTAAGTGATTAAATGAAATTTTGAATTTTTGTATTCTCATCAAGTACTGAAGAACTACCACGTTATACGAGGGATATCCAACATGCAAGGATGTTTAGATTTTCCTAGCCTAGTAGAGCCGAGCCATCTATCTACTTGACCTTCATGAAGAAGTGTCGTTAAGTCTAGGGATCATGATACATGATGCCCGAAGACAAATTTTAACAAGTATTTTAATACTATGTATTTTATACATAGTATGTATAAATAATTAATTACGATTAATTATATAATTGAATAAAGAAAGAAGAGAAGCTCCACCAATTATTATTTATTATTAAAGGATTAATAAATAGTGAAATATCTATGAAAGACTAACTAGGAACTAGTTAAAAGTTTCTAGGTTAAGAATTGAAAATTACCCCAGTAAATTAAAAAGGGTTAAATCAAGAAATCAAGGATTTCTTGATTTAACTGCCCCTTTGAATGAAAAGTCTGTCTATAAAGACTCAAGCGAAGCAAAGGCTTGGGGTTCTGATTTTTTTTTTAATCTAGGAGAATTATTATTCTGCCTGTTTTTGCTCTCAAGTGTTTTCTTGGAGAACTTTTCCTGCAAGGGAAAGAGGATTGATTCAGAACTAATTACCAGTTAGGAAACCCTAGCTTAGGAGCTCTAAGCTACTTGCATGTTGGATTCCATCTCGGGGGGATCCGGATTAGAACCAGGAACAATTATGGGTCACGGTTGGGAGGAATGTGGTAGTCCTTAAGTGATTTGGTCATCAAATAGAGGTCAGATCTAGATTGCATTGTTAATGCTGGTTATTTGAGTGTGCAGGTTCATCCATTAAAAAAGCTTCAAGATCAAGTATGAATCCCTAGCCTGCCTATTCTATTTCTCTAAATTAATTATTGGATTTTCTAGGTAAATGTTTTCAATGCATTTCCTAACCCTATGTATTGGATTCTCTGGTTAGAATCTGCCAGGGTTTGTATTTTCTTTAATACTATGTTTTAGGCTGTAGATTCTATTATATGCTGTACATTTCCAGGGTTTGTACTTTTGAGTTGACTTCTGTATTATTTCCATGCTTAGTTTATGTGTACTATATCTAGTGTTGGGAACCCAATATGCAAGTTAATTACAACTAACAAACAGAGTGTGCAATATTTATTGTCAACCCAGGGAAGTCTTTTATTTCAAGGATAGCATGCACAATATATGCTTAAACACTGAGTTGTTGTAACTAAAAAATCCTATTCTCTGCTCAGCTACGTTCATCCCAGGGATCCACTTAATCTAGTTTACCTTCTAAAGAACACAACCACAATTACCTTCTACTGTTCTTAATATAGAATTGAAAGATTCATGAAATCACATCTAGATTACTTTTGCAGAAAATGAAATCCTGTTTACTAATGATTTACCCAACTATCTTGATCTGATTATTCTAGAAATCCAAAAGACATGAATTGAGTTCATCTATTCTAGAAATTCAGAGTACAGGAATTGAGTTCAACTATTCTATGAATTCAAAGTACAAGAATGAAATTCTGCAACTATAAAAGAAAAGAAGCAAACTGAAAACAACAATTAAAAGATCTAGGGATGAGCAGGGCTGTTACAGCTACCACGCAGTTGCATAAGGAACAATTACTTATACAGTTGACTGTCACACCATGCCACTACATCTTTCAAGATATGCAACTAATAACACATTGTAAATCCACAATTGTTGCAGATTACTATGAGAAAATGGAATCAACACAACATCACACAAAAAAAAATTAAAATTCCTAATCTAACTCAACAATCCCTATGGGAAGGCGGGCCCAGCCTTCACACAGAGATGCTGGAAGTAACGCACGTTAAAACACTGAGATCTGAAGTAACTCCTTGTATTAAAAAGGGCATATCAAACACACAACCTCAGTCACAACTAATACAATAATTTGGTTCAAGGTTCAACACCTAGCTCAGAACAGTTCCCCATATTTATGCAATGTCAATCATAACATCATATCCCTATTATTGGGCAGCCATGAATATCTTTGATCTTCAGGCGGCCTTAATTACAACAACTGTTACAGTCATGGTAAGATGAGAGTAGGAAATATAGGGAGACAGTTAATTGACCCAGAAACAATGATATCCATAGATTACAACTATACATGAGCAGCGGCACACTGTTTCCTTCCAAATATGTCGCATTGTGTTGCAGCTACCCTTGTACAACTTTTCCTGGAATAATATACTGAGACCGCATTCTTTGAGCAATGGTAGGATGGATGGCGATCAAATTAAGAAATGAATGTCCATCTTTCCCTTAGCATGTTCATATCATTATACCTGCATTCTCTATATCTCGAAATACCTTTACAAACCATCATATATTAGCACCTTTTCAAGATGTAGAGCCTTAATTACCACAATCCTAAGTATTAATAAAATAAGACAATAATTAATCATACCTTTGTGACTTGAGGATTAGAGTGAGGGAAAAACATCTCTTTAGCATGCTCAATAGGGTAGGATAAGGCAAAAAGAGGTGAATAGGGATGGTAAAAAAGGGGCCAATTCTGGGCCCAACATCGCCCCCCAACTGTCCTGTTGCATGTCCTCATGCAACAACCTCCATTACTCTGAATCTGAATCTTGCACGATGGTTTGTTCATGGAAAGAAGAAAAGTTGTAGGGGAATTCAAACCTTCCTTCTTTTTCTATAAAACCCTTATGGACAACCCAATAATTCCAACATTTATGCTCTTTTGCCCTGGTATATGAGAAATCCTCCTTGTATGGTTTTGTTGGCCACCAAATGAGAGAAAATTTAAATTTCAGTCCCAACCAATTAACCCCACATTCCCTTATACATTCGACATACCCCTCAATCCTGGAAAGTGCTTGTTCAAAATTTCTATAACAATAGAGATCCCTATTTCTGAGGATTGGAGAGGAAACCTGCCATCTGTGCTTACTACCTTCCAAATATGTTTGTTGATGTGTGGAAATTTAGCTGGTACAAGTAGAAATAACCCCTTCCTGCAGTTCCATTATATGCCAAGTTTGGATGGGGCATGAAAGTAGACTCTAGTGTCGAGCAAGAAAAAACGAGGATTTTGAGGCTCACTTTGGATCCACAGATTAGAGTGGGATTCATTGTGAGAAAATGTTTGAAAATACCTTTCCCACTGAACATGATTGCTCACAAAAAAAGCAAAAGACTTCAGCTGAACATCACTTAAAAAAAGAACAGGATTCGAATGGCGGTCCAAAGGACAAGCCATCTCATGCAAATACAGCTCACACAGCAAATTCTGGTCTTCAAAATTACTTCTTAGAAATGTTTCCAAGAATTTTGCTGAGGTTGCTATCTCAAATGATCTTCCTTCTTTCACAGCCCTTAACTTAAACCAAATAAATTGTTCAAATAAAAAGATAGGGTAAGAGGAAGAAGATACCTCGGTGCCCAATAGTTCCTAGGAAAGAGCATACATCTGGTCTTTTTCTGCCTGCATAGATTTGAATTTTTTCAACTCCCTCAGCTTCTTCTATAGTTCTTCCTCACTGAGTTTCTGGGTCATGAGTTATTTTGCCCATTTTTCCTTCAGTCCCCTGATAGTCTTTTTATGTTCAGTGAGGGAAACCATCCCCTCTTTGTAGCTTTCCACCTGATTTCTCCATTTTCTTACTTCTATTCTCAAGATTGAGATTTCTTCTGTAGGCTTCAGGGTTTCTTCTTCTTCTTCAGGATACTCCTCCTTATCAGAATCTAGATCAATAAAATTTTGAAGGGGTTCAGTCCACACCTTATCATCTGATGTGCCACATTGGACATTTTTCACTTCCGAGGTTATTTCTGGGGGTGCTGGTTCTTGTGTAACAACATCCCTTCTTGAATTTTCTTCTGCAATAGCTCCAACCACTTTTGGATATGCTGGTTCTTGTGTAACATCATCCCTTCTTTAATTTTCTTCTGCAACAGCTCTAACCACTTCTGGAGATGCTCATTCTTGTGTAACAACATCCTCTTTCTGGGATTCTCCTATGGAAACTTCGACAGCTGACTGCGAGGATGTTGGTTCTTGTGTGGAAACTTCCTCCTAAATTTTGATATTCTTATCTACCTGATTATCAGCTACGATCTTAGTAGGGGAATGTAAGGCTACTGGTTCTTGTGTGATAGAGCCTTGTTCTTCTTTTTCCTCATGCTGATGGGGTTGGACGACTTCTTCAGTATGAAGCTATTCTTCAAGGATTTCAGTATCACCTGAGGATTGTGATTGAGGTTGTTCATATTCACCTAAACGCACATAAGGAATGACATCCAATTCGGGGTTGGTTTCCTGTTGCATCCTGAGAGTCTCTACTGCAATTTTCAAGGATGTTGGTTCTTGTGTAGAAACATCTTGCTTTACTTCTTCATCTCCCTGTTGTTGTGCTTCCATTTGTAATACCTCTGTGTCTTGAGACAATTATGGAGTCATGGTACAAATGTATTCATTGAATTCTAGAATGTCTTCAATCCCTAGTTCTTCTTCTCTCATTAGGACAGCCACTTGGACAAGAACATTCAAGGATGTTGGTTCTTGTGTGTCAGCATAATGTTCAACCTCATCATTGTTTTGCTGTTGTGGTTCCATTTCTATTATTTCTGTGTCACGAGAGGGTTCAGGGGTCACAGCACAATCTTCATCCATAAAATCAGGAATAACCTCATCCTCTAGTTCCTCTGTCCTAGGGTTGGTGGCAATCTCTATAGGAATATTCAAAGATGTTGGTTCTTGTGTGGCAGCATCCTGCACATCTGAAACTTCCTTCTCATAAAGTTTCTCTTTGGGAATTTCACCATCTCTCAAATCGGTAATTTCATCAGGAAAATTCAAAGATGTTGGTTCTTGTGTGGCAGCATCCTAAACATCTGAAACTTCCTTCTCATGAAGTTTCTCTTAGGGAATTACACCATCTCTCAAATTGGGTTGTCCCTATCCTTCCACAACTGTAGGTGAAAAATGCCGTGTTGTAAAGGCATGAACTATGACCTTGTATCCTGACTCATCAAATATTTCTCCACACATAGGACAAACCACTCTTTCTTCCTCATTTCCATCCTTGGTAGGATTTGATCCTTCTAGTTGATCTGCAGCTTCAACCAATATGTTCAGCTTCCTCACTCTGTTTTCTGCATGCTTCCTTCCAATTTTCCAATTCTTTTCTGAGTGCTTGTACTTCCCCTTTTAATAGCTTATTTTCAAATAGAAGTCCTTCAATTTGAGGTTCTTCTTTGACTGGTCCATGTGGAGCATTAATTGGTTTGGGTCTAAGAATGGGTTAACTCAATTTGTGCTTCTAAGGTTTCCCATCTTTCCCTTGCTTCTTTTGCTGGTGTGACTGACCTGGTTCTTTTTTGTCGTACTGGTGGTGATGCCTTTATTTCATCCTTTATTTTATCCTTTGATCTCCTCCTTTTTCTCTGTGGTGCTGGAGTTTCTAGATTCACAGCTGAAGTGGAATGGATATCCCCAGTTCCAACATTTTCTTGTTCTTCAGGACGTTCTTCCTCAATCAGTGTTCCTCCCCATTCAGGGGAAGATTCAATGGTCACCACCTCAGTGTTTTATTCTATTATCATAGCTCTAACATCTTCGGTTTCAACTATCGCAACATCTAATGTTGCTCCAGTTCCAACCTCTGCTATCAGAGCTGCCTGAATATTTATCCTTTCCAGAGGGTTTTCTTGTACATCCTCTCCCAATTGTTCTGCTTGTTCTCCTGATTGATCCTCTGATCCAATATAATCCCCCCCATCCCCCCTAACTAAATTGGAGGGGCTCCTAACCTCCTGTTTCTCTACATTTCCTCCCAACTGTGGATTGACTAGCTCTTCTTGATTTTGAACAGGCCCCATGAATACAGGTACTGCCATTCTTCTTCTATTGGAACACCGGGTAGAAGAACGGGTTCCTGAACTTGAGCTATAAATTGCTCCTAGGTTTGGTTGTGTTGAGCAAGGGTATGTAATATTATTAATTTAATGAGGCCATGGTGGGTAAGTGAAGAGAGTGGGTGCTTAGTAGCTCGGACAAACCCAACCATATGATGTAAGTCATTGAATAAATAGAATGGAATGTTTAACAAAACCCTGTGATGGAGGTGAGATAATAAAGAAAATTTGGAGTGATAGACTGTTTGATATACCTTCACAGGTGATATATTTCTTGAGAAAAATTGATACTTGATTCCATGGCCATGGCAGTGACTATAATTCTATCCCCCTCTGTGACGATTGAATGTGCTCTCATTTCCTGAGAAAATCCCGTATTACTACTGGATTGGGGGTTCTTTGTCCAAACCAAGCTCTTCCCACCTGGGGAAGACCAGTGACCTCAGCCACTATGTCTTCAGAGACTTCAATACGCAATCCCCAAACCTATGAGTGGGTTTCCGTAAGATTCAAGGCGAACTATAAATCTTCTTCACGGTGAAATCCATTCAGGCGTTGGAAGAATTCATTCTAGCCCGTAGCTTGAAAGATAGAGAAAAATTCAGCATTTTGTCTGAGTTCTCACATATTTGGAGGTTCATACCGAGCTGGAATACCCATGTCTGCCACCTTCAGAAGTATGTTGCAGTCTGACAAATTATAGATTCCGACAATGGAGGTTGAAGCATAGAGTATGCATGAATAACTGAGAGTGGAGTTGGGTAAATTCAGAAAGTTTTAGCATGTTGGTAATAACTCCCGATTCATTATTCTATTCACGACTAAAACATTAATTTATAGATTACAATGAGGCGGTTGAGAACTAGCCTTTTCACCTTCCCGGGCAACTATTCAAATTCCTATTTAATTATTTATTTACAATAATCCTGACGGATTATATTCTAACAATCCCCCTCTTAATCCGAAGGGGTGTTCGTAAGTCCGAGCATGTTTCTGAATCTTTCAAACTTTTCTCGTCCAAGCGCTTTGGTGAAGATGTCTGCAACTTGATCATTTGTGGAACAATGTTGAAGATGGACTGTTTTGGCCTCTACATGATGTCGAATAAAATGATACTTTGTGTTGATGTGTTTGGTTCGATCATGGAATCTAGGATTCTTTGCCAACTTGATTGTAGAAGTATTGTCGACCAACAATGGAGTGGAG